>JARUHQ010000001.1:10256847-10551367 GCA_029955515.1 Chrysomela aeneicollis | reverse complement strand
CAGAGTACTACAAAAGATATTCATCACCATTCAACCAGACACAACAGTCACATTCACATAAATAGAACAAATGCAAGAAGTAGTATGTGCAGTTTATCCTTCAAAGGTTTTGTCCTATTCAATAATTTGCCTGATTGAATTAAATCTACTCCATCGTTGAATGTTTTTAAGAATGAACTTTTGAAACATATCCAGGAACGATATTGAATATTTCTTTCGTCCAGTTCAAACACTAAATGTATATATATTGATATTTGTATTATTGGTATAAATTTAGTTTATTGTACTATATGTAAGTTAGCTAACCTGTATATTAGGGAATCCTATTTCAAATAAATTCTATTCTTCTTCTTATTCGTTGATTGAAACTGATGTATGAATGATCCGGTTTATTTCATTCTTGTTATTGTTACAACAAAATCTAAAAGGGTTATAAGCTCTTAGTGAAAAACAAAGTAATTTTTTTTCTTGAGAAAAGTGCACTTGATTTGTTCTTCTTTCGTTTGATATGAGTTGTGTGACATATATATATATATATATATATATATATATATATAAATATATATATATATATATATATATGAAATGAGTTATCCCAAATATAAATAACTCATTTCCTAACTAGTCAGCAAACAAGACTACCCTTTTCTCTATATATATATATATATATATATATATATATATACGGCCAGCTATCAAACTGAGGACACACCGTCGGATGCACGTTGTGAGGACCACCAGAAGGAGATGAGCTAAGCACTTGATTTCACGTTTTCTGTCCTCTTCCGAAGCAAGGCAACATAAGAATCTCGAGTATACACGTAGAATGTTGATCATTTCTGAGTTGATTTTTTCGCGTATATCTGAACGATATGAGGACCGTCCGCCACAATATCAAAGTGGGGTCCGTTTATTTTTATATATGCTTCTACCAAAGTGAGGTCTTTTTACCATGTATATTATTATGAACCGTATAAAGTGAGGACCGCACAATGTTGCCTTATTTCACTACGCATTATGCGCAGATGGTCAGAGGTCTATGGTCAGTTGCTTCTTTCCGAATCATCACGTGCGTCGCAATTGAAGCTCGAATGACTATCAGTCTGCGCAACATCGTACTGTGAGTTGAATTTGGTAGTAGTTATCGTGAATACTGTTTATTGTTCAATTAAAAAAGGTTACGTTGATCAGTAAGCTTGATACATGAAATAATACTATGTGACTGAATATTTATTTTCAGGATGGATCGTAAAACGAAGAAATGTATATATGCTATGAATAATAAAGAGAAAACCATAATGAGGCAACTTCAAATCCCAAAATATGAAACCACGAATTGTCTTGGTGAAAGTGAAAATACTGAGAAACTTTCATATTCGTTTCGATCAAACTATTTCTCATTGTTTCAAAGCATGGTATTTTAGGCAACATCAATAGGTACTCCACTTTCATATTGACTCAGACCATTTTGGAATCAATCATCTGCATCCCTATTATTCATACGGTTTATTTCAACTTCACCTGTTTGATGTTTTAATGTAATGGAATCTAGACGGGCTCAGACTGACCATCCCTCATTTGTCAAATTCGAGACATACCGAACTTCCCTTTAACAAAATTATTTTCCTGATGTTTTATTTTCACTTCACCTGTATGAATCTTTGAGGTGAAGTTTTACCAACTTTTAGATGTCTGAGTGAATTTGAATTTGACAGGTGTTCATAACTCTGAATACAATGCATTAAGGAATCATTTGAAAAGAAAACAAGATGGCGGCTTGAAAATGGCGTATGAATTTCGTGATTATGATCCAAATCTATTCAAATTTGGTATGGGAATGTTTGAGGTCGTAAATCATGAATTCTATATAAAAAGTCAACAATTCAAGATGACGGCTCTAAGATGACGAACGACTTTTGTGATTATGGTCCAATCGGCTTCAAAATTGATATTCAGGGGTTTTTGGGGTCCAAAATTACGATTATGATCCATCAATATTTAATTGCATATTTTTTTGTGAAAATTCATGAAATAACTTTATAGAGAAAAAGATAAAAGAGTGACTTCAAGATGTCGAACGCATTTTGTGATAACGATCTGATTTTTTCAAAATTTTGAATATGGACATTTTTGAGGTAGCAGATTATTATGTTTCTTCTATTCACTGATTCGAGATGGCGGCTTCAAGATGGCAAACGTATTTTGTGATTATGATCCGGCTCGATTAAAAATCAGTATGTGGGGGTTTTTCAAGGTAGGATATCATTGATGTTATGGCATAATTCAAGATGGCGGCTCCGTGATGGGCGGGCTATTTTGTATTTTTAGTCCGATCCTATTCAAGTTTGGTATGTTGGGGGTTATTATGGTCGAATATAAATAATTTTCTATCAAAAAAAAGGTGGCTCCAAGATGACGAACAAGTAATGTGTTTATGATCTGATACGATCCAAAATTGGTTCGTGGAGTTTTTCGGGGTGTGAATTGGAGAATTTGTGTTCAAAATTCAGAAGTTCAAGATGGCGGCTCCAAGATGGACGAGTTTGTTTATGATCTGATTTCATTAGAATTTGGTATGTGGGTGTATTTGAGGTAAGATATTTTTAATTATATGGTCTGATTCGATTCAAATTTCAAATTGGAAGTTTAGAATTTTCCGAGGGTGCTCTCGACCTATATTCTTACATAACTTAATGATATAAAACCTGTGTTTGAAATTTCTCAAAATATACATGTTCCAGCACGCTCTCACTAACTTACTTCCTGTGATTTCTTTCAATTTTTGTAATCAATACTCCGAACACTCATGGATGAACTCAGTTTACTCAGTGAACCAACAAAATTTCAGAATTATATTCCAGACAATTTCTCCACAAATTCAACTTCAATGCCCAGTCTCGAAAAATTAAGATACTGTACGAACTTATAAATGTTATATTTGATATCAGATTCGATGGAATCAGTCATAAAAACTAGGAATTGATCATCAAATCAGTTATCAATTATCCTTTTGGAACATCAGAATTACAAAACAATACATTTCTGATTGTCACAAACTTTTCATGGATGAACCTCCAGAAAAAAAGAACTCGTAGACCGAGAAGAAACATTCCAACAACAAGAAGTATCGAGGCAAGAATATTTCTCTTATTTATCTGAAAATGAAACCAATGATGAAAAATACAGTCTCCAAGCGTTTCTTCGACTAAAAAATCATACATACACGAATCATCTCACCACCTAGCCGAGTATTCTGCTGACTTTTTTACTCCATCGACAATATTTCGATTTTTTTTTTAAAGAGAAAAATAGTCTATCCAATTAAAAATATCAAACATAGTTTGAAAAGAATGTATGGTAGACTACGAGCAGAAAACAACTACTTTCCTGGTAAATACCACGCAGAACATTGAATTATATCTGTTCGTAGTCCATGCAACGATTCACACTGTGAATGCAGATCGCAAATGTTTCTTTCTTCCTAAGACGTGACAAATTCACATCGAGACAGGCACGCCTAACAACCTACAGACCGGTTTCAGGCTTATTGGCCCTCATCAGTGCAGGGTAGTTATTCGAGTAGAGACCGTAAGATCTCCACTCGAAGCGTCGCCTGTCCCAATGTGGCGACATCATGCGGCAGAAGAAAGAAACAGAAACGAATCTCTCAAGTTTTACAGAACTTGGAAGTGGCTAAGAGCTTGACTAAGCGTAATAAATGAAAAAATGGATTAGCCATAAATTGGACAAAAAAAATTTTTTGAAAGAGAAAAATAGTCTATCCAATTAAAAATATCGAACATAGTTTGAAATGGATGTCTGGTGGACTACGAGCAGAAAACAACTACTTTCCTGGTGAATACCACGCAGAACATCGAATTATATCTGTTCGTAGTCCATGCAACGATTCACACTGTGAATGCATTTACCAGGAAAGTAGTTGTTTTCTGCTCGTAGTCTACCAGACATTCATTTCAAACTATGTTTGATATTTTTAATTGGATAGACTATTTTTCTCTTTCAAAAAATGTTTTTTGTCCAATTTATGGCTAATAAATTTTTTCATATTTCGATTCATCAACACGATCAACAACCCGAATTCAACATATCATGAAGTATCGCACACGTATTCGAAGTACAGCTCCCCATTCGCTAGGACTCGCTGAGTTGAGAGTTGGTAATCCTGCAATCATGTAGGTATTGATTGACCTTTCTAGAATACCGCAGAAAAGTAGGTCTATCTCTTCCATAGATATTATCAATGTTGATGCACATAGGAAATCATGTATGTTAATACATCACCAGCAATTTCAGACAGACTGGCCACCTTTCCATTGTTAGGATTGACACCTGACGAAATTCTCTTTCTATCAGAATTATTTTTTCTGTCGAATGGTAAATCTGTGGAACTCATTACATAAATCACGTTTATATAACAATGTGAACTAGAAAGTGTAATGAAATAATCGTTAAAAACTAATTTTTATAGCAATGTGAATTTGAAATATTCTGTATGTAATATTCTCAATTATTGAAAATTATCATCAATTTATTCACTCAGTTGTTAGGAACGTGTAGATACGTGATTATAATTTGAGTTATTCAAACAGTCGAATTCAACACATTCCAAATCGTCCGATTGATCTGAAATTCGGCAGGTGAATTTAATTCCGAAGACAATTCATCAGGAAATTACTATAAAAAAAAAGAGACATGGCGGCTCCAATGAATATGTGATCATGGTTTGATTTCATTTGAAATTGGTGTGTGGGAGTTTTTGGGTACGGAGAGAATGCAATTTAATCCAAAGTTCATGAATTTATGATGGTGGGTGCAAATTGACAAACGAAATATATAATTATGGTCTGATTGGGTATGTAGCGGTTTTCAAGGTCGTAGATTTATAATGTTCAAGCATAGGTTATATTCAAGAAATTGAAATGGCGGCTTCAAGATTGAGTGATTTTTATTATTGGCAGTCAATTCAAAATTGAAAGTTTCAATCTAACAAAGTATTATGCTAAAAAGAACAATATAAAATAAACGTAAAAATAATTTTAAAACAATATTTTATGCAAATGTACTTGTGAGGAAAACATAGTTCAGTTCGATGAACTTGGTTATTCTGGGAATCAGATATGTCCGCAATGTTGGAGCCGCCATCTTGAAGACGCCTATTCGATTCCATGAATTTTGACGAAAATTTCTCGATCTCCGCACCTGAAAAGCCTCAGAAACCAATTTTGAATTGAATCGGACAGTAATTAGAAAACTCTTCCGCCATCTTGGATCCGCCATCTTGAAGCCACCATCTTGATTTTATAGATTTTTACACTGGATCAATCAAAGTCTCTGACCTAGAACACCCCTACATACCAGTTTTGAATCGAATCGGATAGAAATCACGAAACTCATTCGCCATCTTGAGGCCGCCATCATTGAGCCGCGATCTTGGTTTCATCAATTTTGATAAACGATTGGGTCGAATCCGCCATCTAGGTTTCATGATCTCCGCACACGAAAAATCCTACAAACCAGTTTTGAATGAAATCTGACAATAATCACCAAATTAATCCACCATCTTGAAGCCGCCATCTTTATTCCATGAATTTGGACAGAGGATATCAATCTTCCGCACCCTCAAACGTTTACAATCCAATTCTGAAACAAATCGGACAGTAAACACCAAACTGGCCTGCAATGTTGAAGCCGCCATTTTGAAACCGCCATCTTTATTACATGAATTTTGACAAACAACTCCCGATCTCTGCATCCGAAACCCCTCATGATCCAATTTTGAATTGAATCGGACAGTGAATACATAACTCTTCCACCATCTTGGATCCGCCATCTTGGAGCCACCATCTCGATTTTATTGATCTTAACATTGAATTATTCAAAGTCTCTGACTGCGAGAACCCCTACATACCAATTTTGAATCGAATTGGATAGTAATCATCAAACCCAATCGCCATCTTGGGGCCACCATCATGGAGACGCCATCTTGATTTCATTAATTTTGTTAAAAAAGTCTCGATCTTTGTACTCGAGAACCCTTACAGACCAATTTTGAATCGAATGGGACAGTGACTACAAAACTCTTCCGCCATCTTGGATCCGCCATCTAGGAGCCATCATCTCGATTTTTGAATTTCGACATGGTCCTTGACCGCGAAAACCCCTTCAAATCAATTTCGGTCAGTATAATTATGGATGGCAAGATTTAATATGTTTTGCAGTGTTGCCACTTTTCCAGTCCTCACTTTGTACTCAACATATAAATGCACAGGGACTGAAATATACACGTATAGATAATATACACGCGCAGCAGCGTTCCAAGTGTCAAATCATCGAACTAAAGTATATCATAATTATCATGCTCCTACCAAAGTGAGGTCCACCTATTTTCAGCCATAAATCGATCAACAGTGATTGAAATTTAAGGAGAAAAATAACCTGAACTACATATACTTCCACGTTCCGAGGCAATGAAACTTCCATTGAAAAATAAGAGGGAAGTAAATTTTATGAAGGAAAACGTTGTGAGGTCCGTATACGGACCTCACTTTGACATGGTCCTCACAGCTTCCGTAGGTTTCTCATTGGAGTGTCTCACTTTGTACGCTGGAAGTAAATATATATATATATATATATATATATATATATATATATATATATATATATATATATTTACTTCCAGCGTACAAAGTGAGACACTCCAATGAGAAACCTACGGAAGCTGTGAGGACCATGTCAAAGTGAGGTCCGTATACGGACCTCACAACGTTTTCCTTCATAAAATTTACTTCCTTCTTATTTTTCAATGGGAGTTTCATTGCCTCGGAACGTGGAAGTATATGGAGTTCAGGTTATTTTTCTCCTTAAATTTCAATCACAGTTGATCGATTTATGGCTGAAAATAGGTGGACCTCACTTTGGTAGGAGCATGATAATTATGATATACTTTAGTTCGATGATTTGACACTTGGAACGCTGCTGCGCGTGTATATTATCTATACGTGTATATTTCAGTCCCTGTGCATTTATATGTTGAGTACAAAGTGAGGACTGGAAAAGTGGCAACACTGCAAAACATATTAAATCTTGCCATCCATAATTATACTGACCGAAATTGATTTGAAGGGGTTTTCGCGGTCAAGGACCATGTCGAAATTCAAAAATCGAGATGATGGCTCCTAGATGGCGGATCCAAGATGGCGGAAGAGTTTTGTAGTTACTGTCCCATTCGATTCAAAATTGGTCTGTAAGGGTTCTCGAGTACAAAGATCGAGACTTTTTAAACAAAATTAATGAAATCAAGATGGCGTCTCCATGATGGTGGCCCCAAGATGGCGATTGGGTTTGGTGATTACTATCCGATTCGATTCAAAATTGGTATGTAGGGGTTCTCGCAGTCAGAGACTTCGAATAATTCAATTTTAAGATCAATAAAATCGAGATGGTGGCTCCAAGATGGCGGATCCAAGATGGTGGAAGAGTTATGTATTCACTGTCCGATTCAATTCAAAATTGGATTAAGAGGGGTTTCGGATGCAGAGATCGGGAGTTGTTTGTCAAAATTCATGTAATAAAGATGGCGGTTTCAAAATGGCGGCTTCAACGTTGCAGGCGAGTTTGGTGTTTACTGTCCGATTTGTTTCAGAATTGGATTGTAAACGTTTGAGGGTGCGGAAGATTGATATCCTCTGTCCAAATTCATGGAATAAAGATGGCGGCTTCAAGATGGTGGATGAATTTGGTGATTATTGTCAGATTTCATTTAAAACTGGTTTGTAGGATTTTTCGTGTGCGGAGATCATGAAACCTAGATGGCGGATTCGACCCAATCGTTTATCAAAATTGATGAAACCAAGATCGCGGCTCAATGATGGCGGCCCCAAGATGGCGAATGAGTTTCGTGATTTCTATCCGATTCGATTCAAAACTGGTATGTAGGGGTGTTCTAGGTCAGAGACTTTGATTGATCCAATGTAAAAATCTATAAAATCAAGATGGTGGCTTCAAGATTTCGGATCCAAGATGGCGGAAGAGTTTTCTAATTACTGTCCGATTCAATTCAAAATTGGTTTCTGAGGCTTTTCAGGTGCGGAGATCGAGAATTGTTCGTCAAAATTCATGGAATCGAATAGGCGTCTTCAAGATGGCGGCTCCAACATTGCGGACATATCTGATTCCCAGAATAACCAAGTTCATCGAACTGAACTATGTTTTCCTTACAAGTACATTTGCATAAAATATTGTTTTAAAATTATTTTTTACGTTTATTTTATATTGTTCTTTTTAGCATCATACTTTGTTAAATTGAAACTTTCAATTTTGAATTGACTGCCAATAATAAAAAAAACTCAATCTTGAAGCCGCCATTTCAATTTCTTGAATATAACCTATGCTTGAACATTATAAATCTACGACCTTGAAAACCGCTACATACCCAATCAGACCATAATTATATATTTCGTTTGTCAATTTGCACCCACCATCATAAATTCATGAACTTTGGATTAAATTGCATTCTCTCCGAACCCAAAAACTCCCACACACCAATTTCAAATGAAATCAAACCATGATCACATATTCATTGGAGCCGCCATGACTATTTTTTTTATAGTAATTTCCTGATGAATTGTCTTCGGAATTAAATTCACCTGCCGAATTTCAGATCAATCGGACGATTTGGAATGTGTTGAATTCGACTGTTTGAATAACTCAAATTATAATCACGTATCTACACGTTCCTAACAACTGAGTGAATAAATTGATGATAATTAATTGTTGGAGTCTGAAACATTTCCTTTTATATCTGACAATATATTAAATGCAAACGAAAAATTCAATATTTTTGTAGAACAAATTCAAATTTATTTCAATCAAGCATTTCCAGAAAAAAAATATGTTAATAAGGAAAACACAAATTATAATACACAGTGGTTCAATCAAAATTTAAAAGTTATGCGAGAGAATCTCAATCTTCTCAACTATATTTATAGACTTGCCCCAAGTGAAAAATCTAGAATTGAGAAAAACAACTACCGAAAGCAATATCGTCTGGCCATAAAAGAATCAAAAAAAAAATTCTAACGATCTGTCAATCCAAAACTCAAGTAACCCAATCAAATCAATGTGGGATATAGTTAACAAGTATAGAGGTCAACCTAAAAAACGAGATCCAGACTGTTCTATATCTCCTGAAACCTTTAATGCTTTTTTTACGGACATTGCAAAACAAGTTCAAAATGATATTCCTAAAACAAACACAAATCCTTCGGCATCTCTGAAATCAAACAGCAAATCACCCACAAGTACCTTCAATTTTAATGAGGTATCAAACAATGAAGTGAGGGAGATAATAAATAACTTAAAGAATAAAAGTGCCAGGGACATCTTTGGCCTAAATGTGAGGATTCTCAAACACGTAAAAAATTTATTGATTTCTCCACTGACAAAATTAATAAATCAGAGTATAAAAGAAAACATATTTCCAGATGCTCTTAAATTAGGGCTTATATGTCCCGTATTTAAAAAGGGGGAGGTAAATGACCCAACTAACTATCGACCCTACTACCAATCTTTTCAAAGATTTTTGAAAAATGTTTGGCCTCCCGAATGTTTCAGCATTTCGAGTCTCACAACTTATTAAGCAACCATCAATTTGGTTTCAGACCAGGCAGAAGTACAAGTCTTGCAATATTAGACCTGGTAAGCCAGATTCATGATGCTTTCGAAAGAAAAGAATTTATGTCTACAACATTTTGCGACCTTAGCAAGGCTTTTGACTGTGTCTCACATGATATCCTGCTAGGTAAATTACCATAGAATAGAAAAAACATAATAATCTGCTACCTCAAAAATGTCCATATTCAAAATTTTGAAAAAATCGGATCGTTATCACAAAATGCGTTCGACATCTTGAAGTCACTCTTTCATCTTTTTCTCTATAAAGTTATTTCATGAATTTTCACAAAAAAATATGCAATTAAATATTGATGGATCATAATCGTAATTCTGGACCCCAAAAACCCCTGAATATCAATTTTGAAGCCGATTGGACCATAATCACAAAAGTCGTTCGTCATCTTAGAGCCGTCATCTTGAATTGTTGACTTTTTATATAGAATTCATGATTTACGACCTTAAACATTCCCATACCAAATTTGAATAGATTTGGATCATAATCACGAAATTCATACGCCATTTTCAAGCCGCCATCTTGTTTTCTTTTCAAATGATTCCTTAATGCATTGTATTCAGAGTTATGAACACCTGTCAAATTCAAATTCACTCAGACATCTAAAAGTTGGTAAAACTTCACCTCAAAGATTCATACAGGTGAAGTAAAAATAAAACATCAGGAAAATAATTTTGTTAAAGGGAAGTTCGGTATGTCTCGAATTTGACAAATGAGGGATGGTCAGTCTGAGCCCGTCTAGATTCCATTACATTAAAACATCAAACAGGTGAAGTTGAAATAAACCGTATGAATAATAGGGATGCAGATGATTGATTCCAAAATGGTCTAAGTCAATATGAAAGTGGAGTACCTACCTATTGATGTTGCCTAAAATACCATACTTTGAAACAATGAGAAATAGTTTGATCGAAACGAATATGAAAGTTTCTCAGTATTTTCACTTTCACCAAGACAATTCGTGGTTTCATATTTTGGGATTTGAAGTTGCCTCATTATGGTTTTCTCTTTATTATTCATAGCATATATACATTTCTTCGTTTTACGATCCATCCTGAAAATAAATATTCAGTCACATAGTATTATTTCATGTATCAAGCTAACTGATCAACGTAACCTTTTTTAATTGAACAATAAACAGTATTCACGATAACTACTACCAAATTCAACTCACAGTACGATGTTGCGCAGACTGATAGTCATTCGAGCTTCAATTGCAACGCACGTGATGATTCGGAAAGAAGCAACTGACCATAGACCTCTGACCATCTGCGCATAATGCGTAGTGAAATAAGGCAACATTGTGCGGTCCTCACTTTATACGGTTCATAATAATATACATGGTAAAGTGACCTCACTTTAGTAGAAGCATATATAAAAATAAACGGACCCCACTTTGATATTGTGGCGGACGGTCCTCATATCGTTCAGATATACGCGAAAAAATCAACTCAGAAATGATCAACATTCTACGTGTATACTCGAGATTCTTATGTTGCCTTGCTTCGGAAGAGGACAGAAAACGTGAAATCAAGTGCTTAGCTCATCTCCTTCTGGTGGTCCTCACAACGTGCATCCGACGGTGTGTCCTCAGTTTGATAGCTGGCCGTATATATATATATATATATATATATAATATCCAAGAGTTTTAACAGAGTATTCAGTATATGAATGCTTCACTTATGTTAATTAAATGTTTCAGCATGACAGAAAGATAGATTTTTTCTTCCATATATATAGGCCTATATTTATGGTTTAGAGAAGTGCTTCCATATCGATTTTAAAAGAAGAAAATTCATGTATTCGAAATATATCAAGTTACGAGTAGTCAAATCATTATCTGGAGCAGCTTATATGTCACTGCATCAACGGAACATTGAAATGGATGTGTAGCCTCAGAAAAAAATTAAATAAATATATAACACCTCAAATTATTTTTATGAGACACATGTCAGGTGACAGGTGGGTAGTTGCCGCTTGCTCAAGTGGAGATGGGGTGGTCCAATAAAGACTTCTCGTAGAAATAAGGTAGTCTAGGGCGCCAGGTAAATTTTTCCCCTTAAATACCCACAAGGTTTCATCTTCCAAATTTACCAAACGAGATTAACCAATAGATAAATTATTCAGCAAAAAAAAATAATATTTATTATATACCATGAGAAGAAGTACAATAAATTATATTATTATATAGTATCTCAATTATGTTATTATATACCTTGACAGTGAAACCTAGAATAAATTTAAAAAAAAAACAGAAACGGGTGTTTCGGGAAGCAAGTTAAGCCACAATTGATCAGCCGTGATACTCACGGTACTACGCTATACATTCAAGGCCATAGCAAGATTAGCACAAGCAAAAAAAATGAGATCGAAAGATATTAATTACATTGTTGTATTTCGGTTGCATTCAGGTGAGCACAAAAAAAAATAAGAGGAAAAGCAAGAATTAAGTAACTTCCAATACAGAAAGATTGTTATAGTTGTACGCGACGCTTGAGCTCAGGCGCATGCGCAAAGTCTAAGTCCCAACTTGGAAATACCGCAATATGACTTAATTCCGCTGTACAAAAAAAAAATATTACGCATAAGTGTAGAAAGAAGTGCCAAGAACCAAAAGAACAATCAAAGCCAAGCAAAAAAAATAAGCTGAATGGTTCAAAAACTTGCGTGCGTCCTAGAGGAACAATCTCCCAGCTGGTCAGCATACACCAAGGTACCGGGTACCACCCTGGATACCTGATAAGGCCTCTATGTCTGGGCCACCTGGTAGCAATTAGTCCTATACACTAACCGACGACTTGGCTAGAAATCATCCACCCTGGATAGGTCCTCAGATAAATCACCAAAGGAAAAAAAAACCCTGTGGGAATAATTTAAATTAGCAATTATCCCCAAAACAAAATGTTCCCTTGTTTCAATTTAATGAGACGAATACATATACATATCTGTGTGAGTTATGCTCTTGGTTGATATTCAAATTACTGACGGATAAAATACCATCAACAAAATCTAATGAAAGGAAATTTCTTGAATGTATAAAGACTTCAACACTGTTATATACAGTCAACATCTCATGAACAAAAAAAAATCACCCAATGCAACTTCTAAATCAAAGTTATAAAAGATCTGAACCATCACTATTTTAATGAATCAGTTAACGTTCATTCACCCTTGGTATACAGGATGAACGTTCAAAAGGAAAAAAAAATAACCTGCCCTAAAAAATAGCAGCCTATATAAAAGAATAACTAGAAATGTACTCACCCTGGCCAAGGGGTCTTTTGAATATCCAATAGATTTTGTTTTAGGGCTACCAAGATTGTTGTTATGCCCTGCAAGCGACTATGGGCCTTGTGGTATCTGTTAATAAAAAAATAAGAGATATAGCTCGAAGAATATCTACTATTCCTGGGAAAGATTTTCTAAACTGTTTACCAGAGTGGTATAGCCAGCTGCTGAAAGCTGAAGTAACATAGGGAAAAAAATAACCTACCTGAAATGATGTCCAATTCGGTCCGGATGATCGATAGCGTGGCGTCAAGCAAATCCTCAATAGAGAGATAAATTTTTGGGAATCTCCAAAAATATCAACACACGCAGATCCCAATGATTCCCAAAATTAATTTGAATGTCTCCAAAATGAACCCCAATGAAGGATGATTGAACAAATTAAAATTTTTGGAGATAGATTCAGACGACCACTCAGATTCGATCACAATCCTGACTACTGACCTCCCAATTCAGTGACGTTACAATAACTATGACAGACTGTCTCTTCCAGTGTGTATACTTGCTACTAGATGGAAGTGGTATACAAAATATCGTAAGGCTATAAATATTTCATGAGTATGCAAGGAACATCAGGCACATGCCTTAGATATCCTTTAGGTACTTTGGAATTACAGGAATGACTGGAAATCCAACCAAATCTTCGCGAATTACCACCTGCTTTGCCAGGAAATAAAGGAGATGAGTATGGCAACCCTGCATGGCCTACCGTGAATTGACAGTCTGTGACAATTCGACACAAATCAAAACACTTGACACTCCTGACAGTTATGACTAACAGAGTTATTCAGATAACCTATCTGTATCCGAACAATAAGGTGACAATAATATCTGAAATTATATCCGAAGAGCCAAAGCATATGAACAACGTATTAGATGGTAAGTTGGATCTGTCTATATTTATATATATATAATATTAGCACACTCCTTATACCTACTCGAAATATGTACACAACTCTCAAAGCAACGGACATAAACAATACACCTACTTTTTATTACTTTTCAGGCCAACGTCAGATAGGTTTATCATATTCAGAGGAACAAGGAACATCTATCGATAAACTTCAGGGCCCCGATTCAGCACAGGCTCAACATTCGAAAGGTGATACGATGATATGCACAAATATGCGTGAATTCTAACGCGATTGTTTATAGTTTTAGACTACGGCGGGGACGATCCTTATTGTGGTCCAAGCTGGGTACAGTACCGTACCCTTGAAATGTTCCTGCACCATCGGATATCCTTTCTGGATATAAATCACAAATTCTATAATGAGTTCGGTGGATATTAAATATGTTCATTGGTGTGTTTTTCTTGTACCAGCAGAATATGATATTTCAAATTCGAAATTCAACGTAACAGATGGATCTGACATTCCCAGGACAAATCAGTTTAGAGGTGGCTCTGGTTTTGGTGTAGCCAAAAAAAAATCTATTGAGGCCCCACATCAGGAAGTGATAGCCTGCAGAAAAGCTTTTCAGGGTACACAGGGTTCTGAGAGTCTGGTACCAGTGGAGACCCCGTTACAGGTACTTTCATAGCCCTTGATCCTACACACATAAAAACAAATTCTCAAATGAAAACGATATATTTGTTCAACGTCCAATTCTTGTTTTGAAAAAGCGCACTCTTCTTCTGAAATAATTTATTTGAAATGAATTTATTGAATATATCAATTGTAGAAAATTATTTCACTGGAATATTCATTTGGTATAACAAAATGTTCTCAATTCAAGAAATTCAAAGTATCCAGAAAAAATAATTAAGTTCTTAAAAAATATATCACTGAATGTCTTCTTTCAAAATAACATTCAACATTTAATCTCTGAATGAGTTAATCTCTGAGAAAGTTTCTTTGGATTGACCATAACATTTTCTTGAATATAATTGCGATCCCTTCGAGCCGAGAATGTTGCCAAACGGTGTGAGTGTGTTGTTTCGGTGCTCTTGTCGTGCATCCATCATTGTTCAACCAGTTCAACCTATTTTATTGGCATAGAAATATTGGCTTACCATGAAAGAAAAACTAAGGTCTTAGGAGATATCTGAGGATATAATTAACACTTTTAGAGGTAAGTTACATGCCTATATCTTATCGACGTTCCTTATTGGGTAGGTATTATTGTGTATCCAATCAATTAAAGTAGCTATATCATCTCGAAAACTGATAATTCGTGAAAAACTTGAATAACCAGGATCGGCATAATGAGTGAAAATTGGGGTTAGGTACCTATGTGCGGATGAACGTTTAAATTTGTCCTAACACTGATTGAACAGTGGAAAAGAGCTTCTTGAACTTGTAGACATCCTAGGTATTTTGATATTGCATATTATACCTAACATATTTTTACCAAATTTCGATCCAAGGAAAATGAATTCAGTAGTAAGAATGTGAACCCAGATTTGAAGAAATATAATAACCATGCATTGTGCTAAGTCAGATTATCTCTCACATTGTACCTACGTGGAGTTGTGAATGATACATTTTTTATTTTCCAGTCATTTGAAACCAGATGAATACAACTTTATTGCGAGGTAAACTGGTGGACAAGTTCAGAAATAATCTCTACGAATAGGGGAAAAGGTTGTCAAGAAGAAGGTCTGCAAGTGATGATATGATTGATGAGAGCCCCAATAAGAGAACGGAAGTTGAGGATGATTCTCATTTCAAAAAATCGATATAATTCCTCTAATTTGATAAAGTTCTTGATACAAAACAATCTACAGCTAAAACTGAAAATCTGATTCTTTTCGTTCGAGAAAAATGCGAGTCATTGAGAGATTATGATTGTCTTGATTTGAATATATTGTGTTATCAATCTGAAATATTGTATTATTCTCACGAAGAACTCCATTCATTTACGATTCAAGAAATCTATAACATTGGTATGAGTGAATTTAGTTGGAAACATAATAGTCTTGAATTGAGCAGACATTTATTCCAGTATATATAAACAAGCCATACTCTTGAATCAAAGCATATCAAATCAAATCAAGTAATTCTTTTTATGTGTGTATGGTGCTCCAGCGGTAACCCTCGGATGGTTCATTATGGCGTCAAACATACCGCACCGCAACCATAAAAAGGAGGCCGTCTTATCTAGTAGGAAAATGTCATATTTACTCTAATTAAATCAGTTCTAGTGGGCTCTTACCTTCCAATAAAAAAGGGCCACTGATCAAGAGGATAATTCACTTTCACAGGGTGGATAAAACCAAAAAGAACAATTCGACCCATCGTGCTTCTTTTGCAACTTTTGGAGGAATCGGAAATCATCACGAAATTTCGTGTCAAATATCTTGTGCAGTAGAAAAATGGTCCACTTCAAATACTTCCATATTTGAAAACTCAATTCTGGAGAATTGAAATATCATCAAACAATAATATTACTAGGTTGAACTGCTACACTGCTGGTACGCTGCTCTTCGACCGATCCTATGACTTTGAACTTATCAAGTGTCAAGATATCTCTAACCTCGAACACGAAAGTATACGGGCGCAAGATTATGAATTAACCAGAAGAATTGACCTAACCTCATAATCAAAGTTGAGAATTTCAGACCAAAGCAAATGTAATCAGATATATTGTCAAAATCGAAAACTTATTGAATCCTGAAAAGAATAAGGATTACATGAGAATTCCCTTTTCAAAAAATTAGTAAAAATATCTCTGACCTCACCCCTTTCGATGTCTATCACTACCTGATGGTTACGTTACACAAAACCTTCATCATAGGCTCTACCACCTGAAAGACCAAAACAATCTCCAACTATATCATACCTAAAACAACCTTTCTGACCACCTAAGGAAATCAGCCCTCACAAGAGCTACTCAACTCACCTACTATAAACATTAGGTACCTATGTGATGATAAAATGTCACATTTTCACTTGGCTCGATAAACATTTCATCATACTGACTGTTCCTTCCAGATACTTTGTTGAAGATATCTATATTATGCATATTAACTGCGAAACGCCAAACTACATGTTACAGTATCACAAATTCATTGATTATGTACGCATGCAGAGTTTCTTGTTATAGTGAATATTATTATGTTTACGTAGTAATTTTATCCCACGTCAACTTCTAGAGTTGATTTCAGAACAATAATGGATGTCATTTGAGTCGGTTGACTAAGGTTTCAGAGCAAGGGCGTCGCCAAGGAGGGGCAGGGGGGGCAGCTGCCCCCCTCTAGAGACTCTACCAGAATTAAAAACTTGCTTGATTCAAGTAACTCTATAGCTCTAGTATCAGAGAAAAGAATCAATTTATTTTTGAAAAAGTCTTTATTTCTCAAAAACAACACTTCGTATCGCTCTACCATGCACTTCAGCAGTCTCTATGATCACCTGGCTTAGAAGCAGGGGCGGCGAGTGAATGGGGGCATCGGGGAAAATGCACCAATGTAGGCAATGGGTGTGGGTGTAAGAAAATCAAGATAGAAACGGGCGTATTTAGCACTTGCATAGATTAAATACTCCTGGACAAGAAGATAATCATCCGTACCACACATTCTGTTAGCGAACAATCGGTGATAGGGAGGATTGAACGAAGCTGATCAATCTTCATTCTATCCATCGGTGGAATTGATATGGGAGTTGATAGGTATCTATTATTAGTGTGCAGGTGTCATAGAAACACTTCATATGTCTCTTTCTTGTTTTGAATTCTGTATCTACTGTGTGAATCGTTGCATATAGACTCCGAGTAGATATAATGCGTGGTATCAGCCAGTAAAGTGGTTGTTTTCTACTCGTTGTCTACCAGTCATTCAAACCGAGTTTGTATTAGGAATTAGGAATCCAGTTCATTTCATTTTACAAAAGCGACCTAATAATGTGGCAATGTTACATTGTTATAGAGAACGAATGAATAAATTAAACATATTGAAACAGTGGCTGATGATTTCATTGGCCAAAAAAGTTGAAATAAAAATATATTTTTTCCTCATCTTTCTCCACAAATATCAATATCAACTACCTATAGATTTGAAACCCTATTAGTCACAAAATATTATATTTTGGTCGAGGTAATTTACAGGTATTGCAAAATATATATTATTACTCCAATCTATCTTCAAATTTGAAGGTATTTGACCTATAACCATAAAAAAATTTCGCCTGCGTCGCATTTTTAGTTACCTTGCTCACACCCCTCTATTTTTCCACCCAATGGACGAAACAAAACTCGCCGCTTCTGCTCAGAAGTACCATGTCAGAAAGTCGCCTCAGGTCTGGTTTATCAATGCAGGGTTATCCCGAGGGGTAAGCTGACCCAGGGTTAACTTTCCTAGAGCTAATTTCCCGTTTGATTTTGATAGCTTTCAACCCAACCTCGAAGTGAATAAACATTTTATCCCAGAGTTAGCTGTTAACCTTGGGTTATATTAACCTTACCCTGCATTGATAAACCGGCCCTTTGGGCCGGTTTATCAATGGAGGGTTATCCCGCGGGGTTAGCTGACCCGGGGTTAACTTTATCCTAGAGGTAATTCTCCGTTTGATTTTGTCAGCATTTAACCCCACCTCGAAGTGAATAAACATTTTATCCCAGAGTTAGCTGTTAACCTTGGGTTATATCAACCTAACCCTGCATTGATAAACCGGCCCTCAGTCGACTTGCAATGATGAGTGTTCAACGAGAGATTATTATATAGAACATAAAGAAATAGAAACATTTACAAGATTTACAATTGAAATGTTTTGTAGCAATCGATCAAAACTCTACAAAATGTATTCATTTTACCCACAATTCATATCTATCATCAATCATCTTGCCCCCCTCTGGCCCATTGGCTAGCGACGCCCTTGTTTCAGAGATATTGGGGGAACACTTATATTTCTGTTATATTTTGACACCTTGTTATAAGAAATGGAACGTTTACAGACCCATATTCATGTGAAGAATTTTTCTTAAAGTAATTCAAGAATTTTTGCCCTTCATGATCACTATTCAAACACCCTGTGGAGCCCTCTGAATGGATTTATTTTTGACATAAATTCCAAACGCTTCATAATCACAACAAACGATATAAATTTATCACAAAATTTTATGAGGCCCTGAGGTCGTCGGAACGAAAAAAAAAATCAGAAGAAGGCAGAATGATACAGGTGCCTTATGGTACCTTGATATAGATACGGGTCAGTAGAGCTGTACAAGCCTTTTGTGAATTTTTGCGCGAGAAGAAGCATACCTCTTTATTTGCAATTGAAAATCTAGAATTGAAAGCAGGCCCAGTGCAGTGCAACTCGCATACGCCTAGATTTGTCTCGAGAGTCAAGATATGGTGGCCGACCATTCTGTGAGTGATGACCACGATTATCTTGCTGAAACTGATAACCATCGAGAATTAGGTACTAGTGATTCTGAACCCTCTTGATTACAAAACTATACCCTCCTTTGTCGGGTAAGTTAGATAAAAAACCTTCCATCGTCATAGGTCATACGTACCATGAAGGTACCTCAAGTTCTTCTTCATTCCTGCCAATAAGTACGCTCCACGTTTTGAATACAGACAAATAACGTCGGTCGTCAGCTAAGGATGAATTGACCAGTGTGCTGAGATGTGCTATTGGAACAACCATACTGGGACACCCGTTATACTTCATTCCCACTTTTCTTTCGATTTGAATCCGTGGAGCACAATTCGATCTTAGACGAATGGGATAACGAAAATCGAGAAATGCAATACCATCACCCTGTCTTTTCGCCATCAGGAAAACTTTCCTTATATCCAGCAAAAAATATTGAGAAGTTTTTCTCCGATCCTCGATAATAAAAAAGTTGGGACCACTGTGGATATGATTTCGACAAGCTCCAAATTGAAAAGATTCTAAGTTGTCGAGTGATGTGAAGGGACTGAAGGGAGATCAAATAAAGAGATCCACGGCAGCAATAATTGGGGTCTCAACCTCTTGCAGAATTGGATCATGCTAACCCTGTTAGACCGGAGGGGGTTTGGAGAACTTTGGGTTGAGGGGGAAGCCGGTACACCAGAAGAAAATATTAAAAACATGTTCTAGCCTAGCGTATATAAAGCAAAGGGTGAATAATATGGGTAGCTCATAAAACAAGTTCACATTTCCTAACAATGCTTCAACATAAATGAAATTCTAGAAAGTTGTGATGAGGGATGAGTTGATATGTAAAATTCATTCAATATCCATTATTACTATACATGCTTTACCTATCAAAAATATGTTTACTTATAATTGAGCCTGGTTCATGCTTATACGAATTTCGCAAAATTCATGAGAATCGGAAAATTATAAATATTACATTGATATTCCTACTCTACAAAATTATTGATTTATGTATTCCGTGGTATCATGATAATATAAAAAAATCCAAAAAAAAGTTCAAATATTTCAAGTTTATTACGAAATTTTTTTTCAGCGGCCATTTTATTCGCATAAATTTTCCGATATTCGTATAAGCATGAACCAGGCTTCAATTGTAATGTAATTCGGTAAGACAATTTAATGAATATGTAAATCAATAAATTAAAAAATAATATGTAAATTAGTTTATTTAATTCAACATGTTTCAACAAAAAAGTACAATTATTAAAAACATCATTATTAAAAAAGGTTGTTTTTCAGAACTTTATTGTCTTTTGTTAATAGTTTGCTGCATGCTAGTATTTTGAGCGGTGGTAGTAACCATTATTTATTGTTTTATTTTATTCCGATAGGAGAATTCTTATACCATCCTTTCGAATTTGTTTTTTCCAGAAAGGATTTGGAGTTGAAGAAACTTTTCACATGTGATATGGTATCCCCGTCTTCCTATAATTTGTTTAAACAATCTTACTGTATATTCAATCTTCTTCAGTGTTTGCTACCAACCATTTACTGTCGTCCAACTTCTGATTTCCCCCTTGTGCTGTCTTTGAAAACACTGGGTCATATTCAACTCTTCCGGTCTCGGTCTCTTGCTGCTTCTCCATCTCTCCAAGCCAATTCATAGGCAGCAATGTGATAAAATTTTCTTTGGAGGCCTACAGGTTCTTCTTCACTCCAGGACAGTGCCATTTCGAAAATGCCTTGTTTTTTCAGAGCATTAGAACTCACCTTCCTATTATCTTATCTATCTTATCTATTATTAATTTTGCGTTTTGTGTGGCGCGCATTTCTCGCTTTCTTAAACTGTATGTCCGTGAACGGATTAAAAATTCTTTTGTAATCTTTAAAGTACTTCTCTTGTAACATTTTTGCTGAAGTGTTCCAAATCGTTTTGACTGCACTCTCTTTATAATCTTCTCCATTGTCCTTCTCCATGTTGAATGTCCAGTCACATAAAATAGAAGCTAACTCGTCAGTGGAAGTTTCTGCAATGAGTTCTAATTTTTTTCCAAACAAAATATCGCAAATTGTCGCCATATTAACGTAATTGATTTCACAGTATTGCGAGGCTCACTAGCCTTTTCGCTTGTCTTTGTCCTGGCACTTTATTCCAGTGAGATTTCATTTCATCTGCTTCCCAGCATCGTGACTCTTCTCTCAAGTGGGCTTTGGAAAGTCCACAGAAGGCTTCTGGGCCGAGAAACTGTGTATTTGCCCCTTCTTTTGCTTCCTCGTAGCCTTCAATTCCCTTATGACCTGGCACCCACATCAAAGTGACCTGGTTGTTCGCTGTCAGTTGTCTTAGGGATTGTTTACAGTCCCAAATCAGCTTAGACTCACAAGTGTATGACTTCGGAGCTTTTAGTGCTGCTTGGCTATCTGATAGAACATAGCCCTTCGAGTGTCCCTTTCGATGCACTCCTGGGCACTCATCTCTATAGCATGTACTTCTGCTTGAAAGATGGTTGGGGAGTTACCAAGGGATTTTGAGTGCCTGAAATTTGGCCCTAAAACTCCTATTTCAGCCCTTTCATCCATCTTGGATCCATCAGTATACCGTTCTCTGTGCAAATTTGGTGGTTGTGTATGACCACTTCAAACTGCATTTCGAAGTAGTACCTAACTGGACATGATATTTGTCGTTTTAGACATGGATTCTAGGGCAATATTTTCCAAAATCTTCAAGTTTCCAATCCGATTTGTGCCAGGACTAACACAAGCTGAAAGGCTATAGTGAGCCTTCAGCCAAGGAAAGCTAAACAGCTCTCGGGTTGGAGAAAAAATACTTGAAACTGGTAACTGGACTCCTCACTGAAAACCTCAAAAAGATGGGCAGAACAGAGAGTGATAGTTGCCGCTACTCCGGGAACATTGCTGAAACTGCAAAACATTTGATTTGCTTTCTGCAAAAGGCTTGAATTCTGGAGGCGAACTTATCTCCTAGAAAACTGATGAACTTCGTACCCAGTCTCGGAATCCCGGTCTTCGAATAGATTATGGGTCATAAACAAAAGATCTTATAGGCCCCAAAGTCCTTCTTCTGGCTTGCAAGATGTTCCACGATTATTATAAGATTTCCATTCGTGTAGTCAAGGGAAGAAAATATTTTGCATTTATTTTTTTCTCACATTTATCAATAGTTATTGCGATTATGTTCCTCGCAAAAAACTTGATTTCGTCATTATTAAAAAATTCTTAAGGAATACGTTCATAAAATATAAGTACCTAAAGCAAAAATCTGTAAATCAGATCACCATCAGTTGACACCATACAAGATACAAAAGCTGACAGAATCCTGATAGGTACCCATAACCTCTAAACTCTCAAGAAAAAACCTGCTATACCTATTTCCTGACCCAATATCCTTCTACTGGCTTGCATGATGTTCCTCGACGAACTTTATAGGTTTGCCTCTCGTGCAGTCGAAAGATAAAAAATAATCAAGATCTAATTTCCGCTAAGCAGCTATCAACAGTCACCGGCAATGAGCGACAATTGCAACATCCACCAAGGGGTTGAATAAAAATTATCCACCATGGTGGATCAAAGTTGTCCAGCATGCCGATTTATAGTTTTGGCGGCGGTAATCAACTGACGTTCGCCAAAACCATGTGAAATGTATTCAGAACAGTGGAGCAGGATGCTCTCAGTGATTTCACAGTTTTTTGTTTTCCAAGGTGGTATTTCAGCAGTTGCAGACCATCCGACAAACATCAATTCTTTCGAAGTATTACTTTATGTTATGAAAATTCGTTTTGGCTTTTGATATTATCCATAGAAGTTAGCATTAATAATTCATTCTTTTCACTATAAAATTCGGAATGACCTATGTGGTATAAAATGTAGGTAAGTACCTTGAAATTGCATATTCTGACAAATCTCTCATCTCGTAAAGTTTATATCTGGGATATGAAAACAGTCATAAATTATTTGAAGACTTCCAAGATTCAGCATTCTACATGGTATAGTGTCTATATAAATTTATTATGGATGCCAATAAAATTTGAGAAATGATTTCTTCACTTAAAATTATTTTAAAGGACAATTCAACAGGTAAGCTGATTGGAAGTCCTTCTACAACATGAAATTAAATACGGGACGTGTCGCTGTGTCTATGTATAGAACTATAGGAGTAGATAGTAGGTGAATCGGAATCAAGTTAGGTATTATGTATCAAGGAACAGAGTAACAAAATATGATTTCGAGTTTGTCACACATAATCATTTGAAATGATGGGATAATACATAAGTACGCTTGTGAGTTTTATGGTTTTATCTAAGTAATTATTTCATATATCGGTTTTATTGTCATAACATTTAGATCATCCATTGGATGATAAAATGTTCAGATAGACTCTGTGAAAAAAGTGAAAAAAATGTCTAATAATTTCATGAAATTTGTGCGCATGAGATATTCTCATTTAAAAAATGTTTTCAGATCATTTATAATGCTCTCTTGGAAGTGACGTCCATTTTGTTTTCACTGAAATGATGTTTTCTCATACTATTCCATATTCATCAAGATCTATCACCAATCTATCCACAGTTTTCGAGTAATTTCAATTTGTTCCAAAAATTTTCTTCTTAAAGTGCTTTCATCTTGAAAATATTTTCATTGAACAGGACCCAATTGATAACCCATAAACTCGAATATTCAGATCAGTGTCATTCATTGGTTTTTCCTATGATGAAAGTTATTTCATAACGAATCTTTACACAAATGTAAAGCCAAATAGACATGGCATTTGTGTTGTTTTCGATTCCTTGAATATTTGGGAAAAACAAAAACATAATATGTTTCACACATTAATAAAATACTCAGCGAGCATTATCCAGGTATAGTTGAGGTTATGGTGTCAGATTGCCACCCAAGAAAGATGAAATATTATAGTATAGGTAGAGTTAAGGTTTCATAAACCATATTCAAACTCACTTTGAATTGGTTGATTAAAATCCTTGAAATGGGTGAGACCCGACTCCCAAGAATCTGTTTTGAAAGACAACTAGAACTTAATACCACAGATCAAAGATATACCTAACTGGTCTATGCAAGTCAGTAAAGAGCTTGAATTTGCTGACTTTCACATGCCATTAGCAGAAGCCACATCACATATTCTCAAACAGAGGAGGTCGATGTTGCTCTCCAGGTATCTGAACAGACTCAAAGAAGAAGATAGGTTCTTGTTTTCTCGCTCAACCTTTATCTCACTCAGCCAGTCACTTACACTATCTGAACAAGCCCAAAACTATCTCCTTATGGAGGTACCGATCCAAGTTACTAGAACCATTGCCCAACTCCGATTATGTAACAGTTTAGCGATAAAATTTACTTATCGTGGATCACTTCACCGCATCAACCCGAGAGAAATCTGCTCAGTTTGTAACAAGAATGAGTTTGAAACTATTCATCATATTTTATTTAATTGTCCTATATATACCTCAATGCGACCCCGTAACATTCCCTGCTTGGAGAATATTAACAATTTGTTTGGCACGCTCAATAATATTACGCCCACTGAAGCAAAATCAATAGCACACATATCTGGAATATTTTGAAAATCAGATCATTCATTATTAATGAGTAGGTAATTTTCATTAGGCACTGGGTTCTCTTTCATTTATATATTTTTGGTTGGTATGTTAATTCGTAACGGGTCTCTTTCATTTTTTTTGTATTACATCGATGTTATTTGGTCTGATGCATATTTATAGAGAAATTATATAAATATAACTGGTAAAATACATGTGTAGGTGGTGGAATATTTATACTTAACTAGAGATATGGTTAATGTTTTTTTTTCTTATTTTTATAGCTGCTTATGATCTGATTTAGTTCAGACTTTTTTCTCTCTCTTTGTTTCTATCTTATATTATAATACTTACTTCACTTAATAGCCGAATTCCTTGTTTATAAAACTGTATGTTTTGCTTAAACAATAAATTAATTGATTGATTGATTGATTGATTGATTGATTGATTGATTGATTGATTGATTGATTGATTGATTGATTGATTGATTGATTGATTGATTGATTGATTGATTGATTGATTGATTGATTGATTGATTGATTGATTGATTGATTGATTGATTGATTGATTGATTGATTGATTGATTGATTGATTGATTGATTGATTGATTGATTGATTGATTGATTGATTGATTGATTGATTGATTGATTGATTGATTGATTGATTGATTGATTGATTGATTGATTGATTGATTGATTGATTGATTGATTGATTGATTGATTGATTGATTGATTGATTGATTGATTGATTGATTGATTGATTGATTGATTGATTGATTGATTGATTGATTGATTGATTGATTGATTGATTGATTGATTGATTGATTGATTGATTGATTGATTGATTGATTGATTGATTGATTGATTGATTGATTGATTGATTGATTGATTGATTGATTGATTGATTGATTGATTGATTGATTGATTGATTGATTGATTGATTGATTGATTGATTGATTGATTGATTGATTGATTGATTGATTGATTGATTGATTGATTGATTGATTGATTGATTGATTGATTGATTGATTGATTGATTGATTGATTGATTGATTGATTGATTGATTGATTGATTGATTGATTGATTGATTGATTGATTGATTGATTGATTGATTGATTGATTGATTGATTGATTGATTGATTGATTGATTGATTGATTGATTGATTGATTGATTGATTGATTGATTGATTGATTGATTGATTGATTGATTGATTGATTGATTGATTGATTGATTGATTGATTGATTGATTGATTGATTGATTGATTGATTGATTGATTGATTGATTGATTGATTGATTGATTGATTGATTGATTGATTGATTGATTGATTGATTGATTGATTGATTGATTGATTGATTGATTGATTGATTGATTGATTGATTGATTGATTGATTGATTGATTGATTGATTGATTGATTGATTGATTGATTGATTGATTGATTGATTGATTGATTGATTGATTGATTGATTGATTGATTGATTGATTGATTGATTGATTGATTGATTGATTGATTGATTGATTGATTGATTGATTGATTGATTGATTGATTGATTGATTGATTGATTGATTGATTGATTGATTGATTGATTGATTGATTGATTGATTGATTGATTGATTGATTGATTGATTGATTGATTGATTGATTGATTGATTGATTGATTGATTGATTGATTGATTGATTGATTGATTGATTGATTGATTGATTGATTGATTGATTGATTGATTGATTGATTGATTGATTGATTGATTGATTGATTGATTGATTGATTGATTGATTGATTGATTGATTGATTGATTGATTGATTGATTGATTGATTGATTGATTGATTGATTGATTGATTGATTGATTGATTGATTGATTGATTGATTGATTGATTGATTGATTGATTGATTGATTGATTGATTGATTGATTGATTGATTGATTGATTGATTGATTGATTGATTGATTGATTGATTGATTGATTGATTGATTGATTGATTGATTGATTGATTGATTGATTGATTGATTGATTGATTGATTGATTGATTGATTGATTGATTGATTGATTGATTGATTGATTGATTGATTGATTGATTGATTGATTGATTGATTGATTGATTGATTGATTGATTGATTGATTGATTGATTGATTGATTGATTGATTGATTGATTGATTGATTGATTGATTGATTGATTGATTGATTGATTGATTGATTGATTGATTGATTGATTGATTGATTGATTGATTGATTGATTGATTGATTGATTGATTGATTGATTGATTGATTGATTGATTGATTGATTGATTGATTGATTGATTGATTGATTGATTGATTGATTGATTGATTGATTGATTGATTGATTGATTGATTGATTGATTGATTGATTGATTGATTGATTGATTGATTGATTGATTGATTGATTGATTGATTGATTGATTGATTGATTGATTGATTGATTGATTGATTGATTGATTGATTATTCATATGCAATATATAGCGTATCTCAATTAGTCAAAAATTGAACGTATATCTGAACAACCTGTCGCATCTATGATCTTCCTTATTATCATTCATTTCATGAAAAATTGGCTCTATCATGAGTGTTCTATCATTTTCAGTGGAAGATGTCGTCCACATGGTATGTAAATTCAAGTATTTAACAATAGAGGTAGGTATAATGTTAGTTGCATAGAATCAGATCATGAATAGCTGATTACTTCGAATAGCCACAAGTATGAATATTGTATACATTCAACTCAAAGATGAAAAACATATATCATTTAGTATAATTATTACTGCTAATATTTTCAAAACCTGTGACGTTTCCTGATATGTTATATACCTCTATTACAATGAGAAATGTCGAAAATTCGATTATACGACGTTCTGTTATGCTGTAATCAATAATCTATGTTCCGAGACTCTCATCTATTCCTATATATTTGAAAAACAAAAATATGATCACAGAAATGAAACATCATGAAATTCAATTATAAACCAAAGATCATGTGTGGTCCAATGAAAGAACAACTTCTCGAAATTACCTCAGTAGCTTCTTATGATCTATGGAGCACATGTTTGATGTTCAGTTCCCAATCATACACTGAGGCTCCTAGATTATGTTCATTTGATTAACGGTGATCCTGCAATTATGAATTCATTGATTGATTCACCACGAGCAATTCTGAGCAGGCAGACCAGACTTAAAAATACCAATATGTCGAAAAGCATCAGCAATTTGTACTGGGCCATATTTTAATATTATAGCCAGGCAGCATGAGTTGATCGATCTATCAGCTCTGCACAGAAAGAGGTTGAGTTTCGACACACCCTGTATGACCTGACACAATATATTATGTAGTTCCAATACATTACACACCATATTATCATCACCATTAACATATATTATAATTTTCTTCACATGTTTTTCAAGATATAATTCAATTCTGGAATAGTAGCTATTAATGTAACGAGATTATAATGCAATTTATAATAGTCGAGGACATTGCTTGGTTACGAGGCGGTAGCCGAGTCAACCGGAATGTCCGCTGATAATCGAGTTGCATTCAAAGCTTCATCGTAAATAAATAGAAAATAAATATTATTTGGTATCTGACGTTTTATGCTTGTATGAACTGTGCTTCCACGAGACCGGAAGTCATTATCTCGGCGGCATGAATGATGGCCGTGATTTATTGCCTCGCTCGCCGACAAACCAATTAGCGGATGACTCATACCCGTCGCAGTTTCTTGAGAATGAACGGTATTTATTTAAGAACTCTATCGAATATTCAAGATTTCACGAGAATGAATAACTTGTGCCTTTATGAAAGGAACGGATCGGCACGGACAGTCAGTTTAGATGGTATTGTGAACATTGAGATTTGTAAAGCGAATATCGTTGTGATTTAACTAAGTGTTTATTTTGTTTTATTCAGAGTGTTTAGTGAAATAAATTGTTCAGTTTTGTACTGAGTGTTTTAAATTTACGAACCCAAGTAGAAATATCTTAACAGTATTATGCTTTCGATGTTGATAATTATCAATGGAGATTTCACATAATAATGTCTTCATCTTCAATGATACGATATAAAATATAAGTATCCAGAAACAGTTTTCTACGTTTCACTTTTCTACAATTCCCCTCCATAATGTCACCCTGTAGAGCCAACACTGATATCATTGCGAGGAATATTCCTTCACATTCATCTCCAGTAAAAAAGCCACTCATTCAAAATGACATACTTAGATAGCCTACAGCAAATCATTAGCCGAATAGAAGGGTCCTTCGAAGCTCAGATCACTCCAGCGATTAGTAAGGGAATGATTGATCTGCTCGGTAGTTTTTTCTTGAAAAAGATTGACGTTTTTCTGTACAACGGATAAAGCAGGACGAAGAACTGAATAACTTGAACGGTTCATTTTTTAGGAAATGTAAGAGGGTACACTGTTATCTCGTTTATTCGAACTCTCGAAATACTTCTGAGTCACAAGTTCCTGCCCTGCTGGTACACTTGTGAGGCACTGTTCCATTCAGAATTTATTAAAGAGAACAAGCAGTTGTTTCCAGGAAACAAAGAGTAATTGGACAGGGCTTCACGTTTATTCAATCATCTCCCAACCGAACTGAAAGAAAATCACACTCTTAACCAGTTCAAAACTGGACTCACCAAATGGCTGTTTGATTACTCAAGATCTGACATTCATGCTCTTATAAATTTATAGGAAAACATTTTCGATCAGTTAAAAGTCAAGATAAGAATGAACAGCATGGGGATCATATAGGAGGGAAGGAGGGCAAATAAATAGATAAATAATAATAAATAATAGAAGCGAACTCCTCCACAAGAAACGGTTTGCTTATCAAGCAGGTAATCACGATAAATGTTCTACAATGTCTATGTCGAGGAAAGGAATATAAACTCCCCACTGATTAGATGATGAATACAATCAATGCTGAAAAGCATCATCATTGTAGCGACTCTGGGGGGAGAGACGGTCAAGATGACAGTAGAAACAGATTATACACGAATGTGAGTTCCTTAGACCATACACTAGATAGACGCGGTATGTACCTTATGCAATGTTTGGTAAAGGTAGGGGGCGCTGACTATGGCATTTTCGGGGAGGTGAGACGATCGTTGAACCGAGAGTCCAGGGACGTGCTTTTTTTAGGGATTCAAAATATGAAAAAATTGATGTATTCTCAAGCATATTTTCGGTTTGGTTTTCAATTCCCGCAAAAGCTGAGTGAGAATTCCAACAAATGTTTAACAAACATCATGAAAAAGTTGATTTGAATATACAGCTCATTTTTTTCCATTTTACAAATAGTGTATTTGCTGTTGAATTCTATAAATAATATATTTCGCCTGATGAGCTAATGCTGATTCGAATGTTTTCAGAATCCATCAGAATACAATAAATAATATACAAGCACATCATTAGTTTGCAAGATGAGAGAAGAATTTGAATAATACACATTTAATACAATAAAATATATTTATACATACAATATACATATCGATGAATCTGTGAATTGAACAAATGAATTAATATGTGTAGTAAAAACTGAAAATTCCCAAACTTTGATTATTTTCTCTAAGATAGAAGCACCTTTTGTATGCAGTTTTAAACTTTTATGTCAAATTTCTGTTTGGCCTTCTCAGCCCAGCTATAGCTTCTCTTATTTGATTGACCAACCTTTTGGAAACCTGAAAATGTCAGAGTTTTTCTAGGACTTTGCATGATCATCAGATGTGATGAATGGCAAAACTATAGGGTGAAGGTTTCCTGATGAACAAAAATGGTGTTCATATTTTCCAAGTGCATGCTTCAACATTTTCTGTGGATATACTTAAGTTTACCTGAAGAAACTATTTTCTGTCACTATAAGAAAAGCTTTCTCAACAAATATCTGCAGTAGGGCAGTGATCATATCATAAAATTCTGTATGTTTTTCCAATGTTTCTATCCTGAAACTACTCGACACAACTGCATCCATATTTATATGTTATTTGGAAACCTAAAAAACGTTTGGTAAATATTATATTCGAAAAATATTCCCATTCAAAATGTTTTCAATATGGATCATTCCTACAGCTACTTTTCATCTACGCCTATGGAATACTTACAAATGAAATCATTCCGTCGACGTTTAGTTATCTTTGTTAACACAAATTTCACAATATTTTGCCATAGTCTTTTCCTCTTGAATACACTCAAGAATTAATCATTTCCAACACAAATAACATTGAAAAATAAATAAAAACACGAGAAATTCTCCACATATACAAAATGTAAACAAATGCCTCCATACGTCAACAACGCCAATGTCAGAATTGGCCAATAGGAAAACTCGTACCATGTCAAATTTTGTTTCCCCCCTCAGTTACAAAACAAATCGCCCTCGATACCGAGTCTATCTAGTGTATGGTCTAAGGTGAGTTCTATCGCCTTTGCTGAGGTCATTGGTCGTCGACAACCTGATAATCAAGCTACATGATTCTGGTTTCACTACTAAAGGTTACGCCGATGACCTGTGGTTGTCACCATTAAGGGCAAACATGACGGGGTAATTTCCAATCGCATGCAAGTAGCCCTAAACACAATCAGAAGCTGGTGAGCTGAGGAAGGACACAATCCTACCAAAACAGTGCTGGTTCCATTCACCAACTTAACACACCAACTCTGCATGGAATCCAGCTCACATTTTCCAAAGAAGCTAAATATTTGGGCGTGATAATCGACCAAAAACTGACATGGAACAACCAACTCAATAACATTCTTTCCAGAGCTATAGCAGAAACCAAATATCTAATAATAACTATATAGGTAACATGGATACCAGAGCTGAAGCCGAGAAATAAAACAAATGACAGTCTGCGGGACAAATCGCGAATATGCGCATGCGCAAGTTTGAATTAGGAATCGACATTCGTTTCCATCATGGAGGAGAGAAGCTTTGTAGTGAGCGACAAACGTATGATAATTATTAAAAATCAATCAAATGTGTCACGTAACCTTCAACTCGATGTTTTTATTTTATCATTTCAAATATTCATTCATCGATGGATTGTTGGACGATTTTGGATAATAGTTGATGATAGATGCAGAAATGGATGTGATCTACAAAGTGATACTTGCGATTTGCATAGAAACGTGACGATAAAGTCATTGGAACAAGATTCGTGGGCTAATTTTTGATCAATCACTGTTATCACTCACTAATCACTTCTGTAAACAATCAGTAAGTACATTAATAACTACATTAATGCTCTTTTACATAATTTGGGTTAACAAATATCCCTAACCTATGAAATTCCATATCAAAACCCGCGCATGCGCACAATTCATCATTAGCAAGCCAGACAGTCTTTTGTTTTTCAAAACTGGCTTCATTTTCGCGTGAAGAGAAGAATAGGTGTTATCCATATAGTTGTTATTATATACCGGGTGTCCCAATAAGGTCGGCTAGCGGCTGTATCTCGAGAACCATTCGACATATTGATTTCGGAAAAAAATAATCCTAACAAAAGTGACCTCAAGAAATTCATGGAAATTGTTTTCCACTCTCAAATCCTACCGCTAGATGGCGTAATTTGAAATCGAAATTGAAAAACGGTTATTTCTTCAAAAAGTCCCGCATGAAGGTGGGTAATGTGAAATTGTTTTGGACTCTTCTAATGATACTCTAAAAATTACCTATTTGACATTTTGACCTATCTCTCGAAATGAGGGGTGGGGGAAGGGTGGAACCTTATAGCAGATAAAGTTCGATAACTCTCGACTACGTCATCTGATTTCAATGATCTTGGTCTCGTTTTGGAGCTATTGAATGGAGGAATCATAATATGCAATGAAACTTGAGTTTATATCCGAGAATTGACCGCCAGATGGCGTTCTTCTACCGCTCAAGCAATTTACACAAATATCTACGGAGAATTGAATGGGATGCTATATTTATTATCACGCTATTCTATTACTCATGAAATAACCCAAAAATAGCACAAACTGGACGTCGCTATCGTTTCTCAAACATGAGTTATCAATAAAAATGTTGTTTTAGGAACTAATTTTTAATATTAATCAATAAGCAAGTATGCCGTGGGAAACGAAATGATAAAAATCAACTTTTAATCTAGCAAATGCTCAAAGTGACGCCCATCATTGTCAATACATCTTTGAAGTCTTCGCCTTTTTCCATCTACAGCAGCTTCGATTTCTGCCACAGAAATAGATGTAATGGCATTTCGGATTCTGAGAATCATGTCTTCCTTTGTGGTTGGCCGGGTCTGGTAGACAATATCTTTAAGTCTCCCCCATAAATAAAAGTCAAGAACAGTCAAATCAGGGGATCTGGGTGGCCAAGGAAATAAACTACCTCTTCCTATCCATTTATTGGGAAACTGAATATTTATTCCCTGACGATGGCAGCATAATGGGAAGGGCAACCATCGTATTGAAACCACATGTTTGCACGAGTTTCTAGAGTTACCTCTTCCAAGAGAACTGGTAAGTGATTTCTCAAAAATTCTAAATATCTCGCCCCATTGAGAGTTTCTTCAAATATAGAGATAATAATTTTACCTTCAATTATGCCGCACCACACATTTACGCTAAAATGATTTTGATGATCAATTTCCATCATCAAATGGGGATTATTGGCCGACCAATAATGCATATTATGCAAGTTAACTCGACCTCGCTCTACTTGTGAATGTACCTCATCTGTCCATAAGATTTGATTCAAAAAATGTTGATTCTCTCTGGTCATTTGAAGCATCCAGTAGCAGAAATCCAATCTTTGGTCAAAATCGAGTGGTTTGAGCGTCTGGTGAAGTTCAACATGATATGCATGTAATCTTTCTCTCTTGAGAATCCTCTGAACAGTAGATCGAGGAATATTCATATCTCTTTCTATATCCCTGATACTGTGATGAGGATGAGCTTCAACGTAAGCGAGCACATTCACAATATTATCCTCATTTCGAGATATGCGATTCCTGTTCCTGGCTTGTATCGGCATCACTTGTCCACTTTCTCGCAAACGTCTTGCTAAACGCATGAAAACCCTTCTCGAGAAATGTCGTCTCCGAGGATATCTCTCAGCGTACTCCCGCGAAGCAATAACTGCATTTTCCATACTTTGAAAGAACACTGCCAACATATCATATGCTTCAACAACATTATACGACATATTTTCCAAATTTTTCACATCAATTTCAGATACATATAGGCATAAAGCTAAAATCAATCACTTATGACTGATAAATTGTGTATTTCATTTTTCTGTTTTCCACGGCATACTTGCTTATTGATGAATATTGAAAATGAGTTCCTAAAACAACATTTTCGTTGATAACTCATGTTTGAGAAACGATAGCGACGTCCAGTTTGTGCTATTTTTTGGATTATTTCATGAGTAATAGAATAGCGTGATAATAAATATAGCATCCCATTTAATTCTCCGTAGATATTTGTGTAAATTGCTTGAGCGGTAGAAGAACGCCACCTGGCGGTCAATTCTCGGATATAAACTCAAGTTTCATTGCATATTATGATTCCTCCATTCAATAGCTCCAAAACGAGACCAAGATCATTGATATCAGATGATGTAGTCGAGAGTTATCGAACTTTATCTGCTATAAGGTTCCACCCTTCCCCCACCCCTCATTTCGAGAGATAGGTCAAAATGTCAAATACGTCATTTTTAGAGTATCATTAGAAGAGTTCTAAACGCTCTCACATTACCCACCTTTATGAGGGACTTTTTAGAGAAATAACAGTTTTTTAATTTTGATTTGGAATTACGCCATCTAGCGGTGGGATTTGAGAGTTGAAAACAATTTCCATGAATTTCTTGAGGTCACTTTTGTTACGATTATTTTTTTCCGAAATCAATAGGTCGAATGGTTCTCGAGATAAAGCCGCTAGCCGACCTTATTGGGACACCCGGTATATGGCGGCAACTCGGCAAGCTGGACATGCCGCACATTATTTGGCAAGACATGGTGTCTGAAACCAAAAATGATCTATTGGTCATACCAATACCACCTAAGCTTCATTAATATGGTGGCCAAAAATGCAACAAATTTCGGCACAAGTCAAGCTGCAGAAAGTGCAGCGGCTAGCTTGTCTCGGAATCACAGGGGCTATATTCACATGCCCCACTGCAGCCTTTACGCTCCTTTCACACAATACGATTGTGGTCGTCCGGTAAAAAGTCGGACGACCGTTTATCGTAACTACTGACTTTCACACATAACGACATATTATCGTTAGTATTTATCGTGATGTCGGAGAGAGCTCAGGGCATCGCATCAAATCGGGCAAAAATTTTGGCATTATGGTTAATTTATCGTCGTAAAAAAAGGCAGAAACGTAATCGACTACATTGGGTGCATCCAATCAATAGAAGGAGAGAAGAAGCAGGTTTATTTCGTATACTCTTTGAACAGACCACAACTGCGAAGGGATGCATCAGTGTGGTATACTGATGGATCCAAGATTAGATGAAAAGGCTGGAGTGGGAGTTACGACAGGGTCAAATTTCTGGCTCTCAAAACCCCTTTTTAAACACCCCAACATTATTTAAAGCAGAAGTAGGTACCTACATGATATATAAATCTATTTTCTATCAGATAGTCAAGTCATACATTTCTAGAACCATTTAGTGGACTTTCCATCAAGGCCGAATTTAAAGAAGAGGTTCGACGTTGGAAAGCGATTGAAATGAAATCTCTCTGGAATAAAGTACCAGGACAAAGACAAGCGAAAAGCCTTTCGCCAAGGAAAGCTTCTAGAGTAGGACAAAAAAACTTGAAACCATGAGATCAAATTTGCTCAAAAATGAATGAATGAATGAACCTCAAAAGTTATTCTTATTTTCAGAGAAAACAGTGGGGTACAATTTTTTTCTCAAAAAATATCAAAAGCAAAACCCGTCCGGACGCCACTGGTGAAAATAATAAAAAAAATTGTACATAAAAAAATGCACCTTGATACATAGAAGACATCTACCAAATTCCATAAAGATGTCTACAATATTATCTCATGCAGTGTCAAAAATCATTCCCTTGAATATTACAATTTCTTTGAAAGAAACACCCTGTAAAATGCTCTGTACCTATTTCTTTCTCATCAATAAAAGCCATTATTATTATTAAATGAAATTGCTTGTTTGATGATTCTGTCTATTAAAATTATCCTCTCAATCAATAATAAAATCACACCAATTTACTTCCAACACATTCTCCTAACTTCATCTATCATTTTTACACAGCATAAATAATCCCAGAAAATATTCTTCGATTTTAATAATCAATGATTATATTAGAATCATGTCCTACATGCAATTCTTGTGGGATAACACTTTGCGGTTTTCACCCACTCAGTCACACTTTCTGTAAGTCACAGCAAGATTATATGGCGCCACGTAGTGAGACGATTCTCAGTTAAACGTCCTAGTTTGTTCGTCTACTCAAAATGAGAAAACTTTATGCAGGTATGCGAGAAACGAGAAATCTTCACGTTTTTTAATGAACAGAAAGAATGACGAGGGTAAGAGTAACTAGATGGCGTACGAAATTGCATCTCTGTCCTCTCTGTTACCATTCGCGATAGGTGCTAAGCGATACGCTACCTAGCGGTGACTCGTGAACCACTCGAAGTGGTATAACCACCGAACTCTCTGGAGGATAACCCACAGAAAAACTTAACCTCTGTTCTGTTTATGTTCGCTTCTGATGTGAAAGGTGTACTTCCAGCAGTTTTTCAAGAGATGTTTTGGTGAAATACATGTGAAATCATATCGTTTTTCTCGTTTCAGTTATTGTTTGGTGACAAGACACCTATGTCACAATGACACAAACATCAAAAATATGAAAACAAAACAAAAACGACACCACTTCGAGAAGTTTGAGTTGTTACCATGAGATAGTGCTACGTGTTATTTTCTATCGCGAATTGCATGAGTCCTTACACATTGCTAATTATTAGATCATTGGACAGAGATGGGGTTCTCATGTACAACAATAGATGGCGGTACTGTCGAAAGATATTTGAGGAATTTTCATGTTTGATTGTTCGATACCACCGACCTCTTGATACATATTCTCATCAAACTGATTGAAAAATGGCTACATGAAACTTTTAGAAACGATTAGACGTCATTCAGAATCGAATATTCATACCAAAGTCAGCTAAATGGAAAAAAATCTAGTCTTCCGTGCACTATAATGTCTGCCGAATGACCAAGTTCAGCGTATGATAGTTTGAGGGCGCTGACTACCAGGCTTAACAGATGAATAACGCATTTTGTGTCATTTTCAGTGTTGCCAATAAGGCGCAAAAAGCGCAATAATAGCGCTTTTCAACTGTGTTTTGCGCCATTGCGCTATTTTGTGCATTATTGCGCTTTTTAAGGACAAAAACGATTTGAGAATTTAAAGAAGTAATGAAAATATTGGAAGATTATTCAGTTCAGTTAAATGAATCAAAAGTGATCATCGAAATAGAATTAAATCCGAAACATTGACGGCCGTATCCGCCGTATTCTTTTAAGCTAAGCTTGACTTCAAGGTCGTTTGAAAGCATACAATTTCATATTGTTAAGCGAGCTCAAATCCTAAGCTTAGCTTGAAAGTATACTGCGAATACGGCCGTGAATAGCCTTCGTTTAACTTCCAAGAAGTTACTAATCCAGATGTTGGTGTTATATGTGGTAATATGAAAGATTGTAATGGAGATGTGATATTTTTGTTTTTTCAATTCAAGAGAAACTTAATTTGCTATAGCTTCAAATCGAAGGAAGCCACTTCTTGTTTCGAACTTATAGATTTATTCTATAAAACCCTTTCAAAGTCTTTTGAATTTTAATTATTGAACATTTCAATCAGAAGAATAGAAACCGTGCATGAGACCTTGGCAGTGAAATTTGACATTTGGGTCTTTTGACATATTTTGCGCTTTTCAATCGAATATTGCGCTTTTTTGTTGGAGGCATTGCGCTAACTATCTCTTCAACACCGGCAACACTGGTCATTTTTTGATTGATCTTATATTTTATAGGTTAGGGTGGACATGTCACATCAGCATATCACTTTAAAGTAAATAATTTTTCACTTTTAGATATTTTATCAACATTTCTTGTTTCTTTCAACCCATTTTATTTTAGCAAAAATGTGTCGACGTATTTGTGCTGTCAGTTTTCTGCTCCTGTTCCTGTCAGTGTCCCCGTCACAGAGTTCCCGTTCCCAATTCCCACAACCTCTTCCGACTACAGAGGAAGTACCTAATTTTTGGGATAGACGTACAAAGATCTATTGAAAATGCTCCGGACATGTGTGCAGTGAGGTCCAATCACTAATTTGAGTAATTGATGATGGAATTTTTGTTTTGTACTTCCAAAAGAAGTGATGAGACTTTTATATACCTACTCGAAATTTCCAGTGACTCTTTCCACCAGAGAAATGGTTGACTTCAATTCTGGAAAGCATTGGTAAGTCAATACATTGTTAGAATCTCTCTGATGATGATATGAATTTATTCATTCTAGCATTGGAACAACCAGAGAAGATTGATGGATATTCTGGCATTTGTGCTAAACAATTTGAGATTACTTTATTGAAATTCATCAAACTGAGAAAATATACCTTGAAGAGGGGCACTGTTCCTACAATTTTTCAAGTAAGTCTTTTAAAGTCATAGTGAACTGCTTTTCCCTTCTATTTGTCATTCTTCAATTTGCAATAACATGAACTATGTATGGCTTCTCTTCTTAGAAGCAGGCTGGAATATATACCTTTCCTACTTAACAAGCTTTCATATTCATATATGATTCCTACTGCATCAATTCTTTCAAATTCAAATATTTACTCAACATTCCTAACAAAATTGCTTGTTAATCTTATTATGGGATATTTCAGTTGTATTGAGTGCTGAATACTACTTACCTATATACCTACCTAAGTGTTCTCCACCATATTCATCTTTTTGTCAATTTGAGTAAGTCTGAATTCAGAATAACAATGAAACTTATTGAAATTATTGCCTACTTAGCAACTTCAATTTACAATATAGGTGAAATAAATCAAGATACTCTAATAGGAATACCTATATGTGATTCTGAAAAATCACAATATTTGTCTATATTATATAAATGTAATTTAAATTTTATAACTTTTGCAGTTATCATCTTCAGATTATTCATAACAAATGAATCAGTTCAGTAGAATGAATCCAATGAGATTGAAATCTGAATATGTCCATTTTCATTCAATTATAGACTTACCTGATATTTTCCTTTCAAATCAGAACAAAACAGGTCCATCCAGAGCTAACAACACTTTCAATTTCCTATTTCAGGGTACCATCTCTATGGAAGGAGTAGAAGCAACAAAGTTTTCAAAGAATGAATGATATTGAATCCTCAGTGGTGGTTATTAAGTTTTTAGTATAGTAGGTACTTGAAAAAATAAATAAAACGAATTGGTTGTATATGGAGTTTTTTCATGTTTCAAACATCATGTATGCATGTAAATAAAGGTTGAAACACAATAGAATAATGTTCATTTTTATATTTCTAGATTTCCTCCTGATGAAGTTGAAACCATTTCTGAACATTCCTTAGAGCCCCATCAAAGTTCTTCTGAATATTCCACAGGTCCATAGTCCTATATAATAATGGATATAGGAAATTATTTACACTGAAACAAACGATGAATGAATTTAGTGGGCAGTATCCTGAAAAATGTTTTGGGAAATGTTTCACAAGTTTGCAAGCCAAAAATTCAATCTTGGATGATCAGCACAAAGTATCAGCATGTTGAAGAATAATTTTGATATTATATATTCATAATAATTAAAGTCATGTTGGAAAAAAACTGAAAAAAGTTCCTCATGAAGTAAGAAACTTGTGGTAAAGTGAAAAATTCAAATGAATACATAGGTACACATAAATATGAAACATTAAAAAAATAACATAAAATTATTTAAATGAAATTATCAAGGAAAATCGAATGAATTGCTATTTTATTCACTCATTCATTATGTTATGAAAGGATGATCTTATGTAAATATTCAATAATGCACTTACTAGTGTTTTATGAATAAATAGATATCTTGTTTCATAAAGGAATGATTACTGAAATGTATACATTTTTTGTTTTTGAAGATATTATACCTATGTTCAGATAGAAAAACAAATAAACAATTCCAAATTTTCTATTTTCTTATGAAGTAGGTATATCAGAAGGAACCATAAAATTTCAATTATATATATAATATTCGAAAATTATCTGTATACCAATAGAAAATAATATCTGGACTATCATCACAAGGAGTTGCATCAGAAATTATATATACCTTTCATGTAATTCAAACTTCTAAAGTACTTGTGCCTACTTCACAAATGCATGAGCAAATGTGGGTTTTTAAGATCTAACTATAGTAGTGTTAAGTCAATACATTTCATTGGTTTATATAACTTTTTTGTGAAAAAAATCAGGAAACCTATAATGAAACCATAGTGGATTAGTAAAACATTCACAGAATACTTACCATAATAAATGTATTCAATCATTATTGAACTGTTCCATTTGATATACCATCATCAGCTGAATAGGTAGGTACATTTGTAATGTATGTTCATCTTTGCTAATATCTGAAATATAAACATATATAACTATAATTATGATATTACTACTAATACTGAAGGTAGGTAACTATACAATGAGGTAAAGTGAATTTGATATCAGGTAGGTATCTATTGTTAAATTCTATAAATAAGTAGAATAATCTGGAGGACAACATTCTGTTGAATTTGTGGCAAGAGCAGGTAGTGTAGAATTCACATGAATTAGCATTGGATAAACAATTCCTACTTTGGTACTTTATAAAGCTTATACTGCTAAATGCAAGAAAACTGCATGAAAATATTGTGGATTCGTATTCGCAACTGAAATGGCAGTACCTAAACATATCAACAAATGTTAAATACCTGAACCAGACTGCCAGATCCAAACATTGATCAAAGTACTTGAACTGTGTGGTTCTTACCTTAGCATATACTTGATATTGTATACTTTATAATCCTTGCTGCTAGTGCTTCTGCTTCTCTGTATCACATATTGTGCGATTGTGATGTGATCAACTCATACGTGTGATTTGTGAATGAGTTTCTACTGGGGTCTGGGGGTGAAATATGAATATTTTATTCATTATTATATCACCTAGTACCCAAATCGCAGAAAAGAGGAAGGTTAGTTCGTATCCAGATGATTTTATAAGGGTCAGTTTCAATTCACGACGATTTTACGATGACTTTTATCGCGGCGTCATTTTATTTATTTATTTATTCGAAAAACTGTGGTTATGTTAAAAATAGAGACAGAAATACGAAAATAATTCATTATAAGCGGCGCTGACTACCAGGCCTAAATAGATCACTGTAGGCGATTTTCGCTGATTGGGCAGACATTGTAGTGCACGGAAGACTAGATTTTTTTCCATTTAGCTGACTTTGATTCATACTTTTGTAATGACACCTGCAGTAACCTGTAAATTTGGTTGAAATCACGGCTTCAATTATGGATTCCTCAATCAACGATTATGACCCAAATACTACAGTGACTCTTGTATAGAGTCACTGTACCAAATACTTGAAGGAAAACCAGCTTAGAATTCTTCCTAATCAATATGACTTTGCTAGGACGGTAGTCACAGCAGGTTTCAACAGGTGTCGTTATACGGGAGGATTCAAACCATTCCAACTATGCTACCATCATTGAGCAAACTAAATTATTTTATTGCACATTACAAATAGACGTTGTATAATAATTTAAAGAAAATGTGGGAAATAGAATAGTGTTTCAACTCAATGCTGACGATGCTGATTGCATGTCAGAGATACATAATATTCGTTACGTCTGTCAGATTAGTCAGATGCTTACAATATGACCTCTCAATATGTAAGCATCTGTCAGTAGGTATACATTTTTAGTTCGAAGGACATTCAGAAGATGCGCTACTATCGTTCCCGCCTGAAAGCAGACATGAAGTTAGTAAAGTAAAACCCAGAGATTACTAAACCTTTAGATCATGGATCTAAGACTGTGACACAGAAACTGTAATCGTAATCGACTTGAATCAAACGAAACAACAAAACTTTTGGCTTTTATTCTTCTGGCTTTTGGCTCTTGTACGACATTCTTCTTCTTTCTTTATACGTGCGTAGTGCGTAATGCCAAAAGCATCAAGGAATTCACGCATGCGGCATGCGTATCTCAATCTTGATATTCTTGATAAACATGTGAGAATGGGGATTTTTGTTTTCCAGTCCCTCTCTGCGCACTCCCCTTGGTGTGTCATCAAACAGAGCTGGGGAATAACCTAAATCCCACTCCCATCATAATCTTTCTTCGAGTTACGTTTTAGTTGGATTGGATTTATTGTTAATACGTCTTCGGTGAGTTGAAGTTGAAATATTGTAATAGTATCTATTGTTTATTCAGTTTTAATTGTCCTTGTGTTGTGATTGTGAAAATGATTGTGGAAAATACTTCATTTGCATTTCCACTTGACAACAGTAAGTTCCCAAATTCCAATGATACATCTACCTACACAGTTTATTTCTTGAGTTGGGTATTCTTATTTTCGCTTTCAGATATGAATTCCTATCCCAATATCTTGACACCTCCGTCTAGCAGTGAGGATTCTCCTCAACAAGTATATTTTGTGGCATCTCCAAACTCCAATAGTTTTCAAGGACCAGAAACATATATTGATACCAGAGATGCATTATATGGTAATACAGTGATGCCTATGGTGATAAACCCACATGATATAATGGATGTCCAAGAAGGTGAGTAAAGATACAAATAATTCCAATATTGACTCAAAGTTCAGTGCTAAAATGATTCATGATAATAACAGGAGGCCTAGCCTTGTAGACTTCAATATTTTTGGTATTTGAATGTTGAAACTTGTGGTTGATGCTACTATTATTCTTTTTTTTTTATTCACAACCATGCATGATATCATATAATACCTACTCACCTTTTATATTGAAAAATAGGTTTAATGTACATCTATATTAAAATCTAGATATTGTACCATTCTTTTAAGAATGATAGACTATAGACAAGATCATATTTCATCCTTCATAGGTGAACAAATATTCAGTGGATCTGTTGACTTTTTAACTTTTTTTAATTTCATATAATTTTGTTCTTATCATCATCTTATCATTGCATGTGATCAATTCAAATGATATCAAATATAGTTATCTGATCAAATTGAAAACATTCAAATCTCAAATAAAATTGATATCCATGAGTCCTGCTATAATTGCTGTCAGAATTATATAATATTGTCAATCAGAGTATACATCAAGAATTCTCATATTATACTTATCAAATTTTATGGAGAATTTGAACACAAATTATATGAACTACAATAAGGTTTCCATTTGAAATATGAAAGTTGAAGTTATAGTATACACCTTGTAGTTACACTTAGACACATGTTGATGATCTACACTTTTTATTTGTAATCCTTGAAAATCGCAGTACTTACCCGCCACAACTAGCTTTTTCTTGCAATAATCAAATCAACATAAAAGCATGGTTGTGTTCAATTTTAGGTGTTCAAGTTTTTTCAATAAATCAGCTTCATTGTATCTCAAACACACCAATTTGTAGGATCTAATGAAGACCTGATAGATTTTTTGATGATTTTGCAGAAATTACATCTACAGCATCTGCCATAAAGTTGGCTACATATGGGAAATAAGTTTATTATTGAAATTTCTGCAAAACTAATGACCGTTCGTTTCTTCATGTCTAACCGTTCACATGACAGCTTTTCGCCTATCGCGGAAAACTTGAATAAAACATTACCATGCAATAATTTTTAATAATGACAGTGATTTTAACCTGAAAAGTGACTTTCTGAAAATATGAGCTTTTTAGGCAAAATTCGGAACATAATAGACTTTCTGGCAATTGACCTTGATAAGCGCTCATAAAGATCGGCCAATGGAATCACAATACGCGAAAAGCCAGCACTTGAACGCGCCGTAACAACTGAGAAGTACGTTGCGACTCATACCACGTGACCTCAGATTTGGCGGGAATTAAAAATAAAAGTTGTCATTGGTGCCATAAAATGAGTCAAATCGACAAGATATCGAAAAATTTCATTGAAAAAATTTGTTTGGAATCCAATGAGGAACCCATGTACCAATCTTGAACCAGATTGAAAAAAAATATATTAAAAATACCATTTCATTCCTCTACCCTTAAGAATCATTACACATACTTGTTTTATCTGAAAACAGCTTCAATAACCCAAATTATATAAGTTTGGGTCAAAACTAACACATATTCATGGGATAGATATTTGCCGGGAGATGAATTATGAATACACGATTTAGTCTTGTCACCAGTGTAGTCATATCCTGTATTTTGATGTACATGAGTTTATTCAATATTCTAAACCCATAAATAAAATTCAAACCAATGACCCGTATGACGTAACGAATATATTGTTATATTGTTGACTGGATATTTTCAAATGAAGTTCTATTTCAGTACCTCTAACTCAAAAGAAGCCTACTGAGATAACAAACATGATTATTCATTCCACGATTACAGGAGCATACCTAGAATTCTTGGAACAACCAACAGACCGATTTAGATTTCGTTACAAATCCGAAATGGTTGGCACTCATGGTAGTTTGAATGGGGTAAACTCAGACAAGTCTAGAAAACAGACTTATCCCACAGTTGTATTAAGGAATGGGGTTGGTAAAGTTATAGTTAGATGCTCGATTTATCAGTCGGCAGCTGACCTTTCCAAAATAAGGGATTTAATGCCTCATGCACATCGGCTCATTATGAAGAAAGGAAAAGATGAACTCGATGATCCCCATGATATGGAGATTGGCCCTGAGGAAGGTTATAGAGCAGTGTAAGTAATAATGTATTTTCGTTACTAGAATTCGATATGACATTACCTTCCATCAGAATCAAAGTAATATTGCAATAAATAGTCCATTTTACAAGGAGTTAGGTATATGATCTATCAGTTGTTATTGTTTCAGATTTCAAGGAATGGGCATAATACACACTGCAAAGAAAAATATTATTGCAGAGCTCATAAGAAAAAAAACAGACTTGAAAAAAGAATGGATTGCAAGAAATGAAATGAAAATTAGAGAACTCACTACCAAAGAACTTGTTGAGGTGAGAGAATCAATTTATCCTCTCAGATATTCTAATACCAACTATATTATTATCTTGATCACTGACCATGAAGATTAAGTACAAGCTATTATTTCAATACCCCATTTTTCAATAAGTTAACCGCATTATTTCCCAAGAAACAAATGAAAATAACAAAAACATTGATTTTTTGCATGGCTATTTTTTTTACTGACTATGAGAAGCTAATTTATTCGGCCACTTTGAAATCGTTTAAAAAGTATTTGAAAGTGTTTTCAACCGATATCTCAGTTGCCCTGCCAATATTTGCACTCCAATTATTCTATAAATACCAAAATCTTCAAAGATATTGAAATGGCAGTGTGTAGACCTTATCTTCATGGTAACGCAGTATTGGCTATGTGCAAGAAAGTGGCACCGCCTAGCGAACGAAACATTTCGGGCCCGTGCATTATTTGACAGATAGATGATAAAACTTGAATTGAAGAAATGTATAAAATTGTTGGAATTTGAATTCAATTTACAAATCGATTTTATAATGATAAAAAGATTTGTGAGCATAAAATATAATATGTATTTCCAATCGAACTGTGACAAAACTTTAGTGAGATAAACATTCTAGAAACTGGTATGAGGTAGAGTTGCTTTGAACCACTGTAACATGATGTCCAGTTTTGCCTTATTTCAGTTCTATAGGCTTTGATACTCGAATTGTCATCAGTGGAGACCAAACTCAATGTAGGGTTATAATGTGACCTGACTGTTGATATTAAGAACGGCAAACTGATATTCAGAACTAAGGTTAGGCCAAAAGAGACTCTTGATAGGAAGAGTCAAAAAATTGGCCTCTGGTGTATATTTCTGGCCATTATGGTTTGGAAGGCAATGAAAAGGAAGACTGTCTTGAGAAGGAACGCGCCGCAAGCAGTTTTGCCAAGCGAATACTGAATATCTGGACTGCAAGAAGTGTTTCATAATTCTGGCAAAATCTATCATGATTGGTTAGACTACGGTTGAGTTGACCTAAGTTGTCTGACAGGCCAACTGTCATCTGAATCATCATATGACAAGAATTGGTTCGTCGGAAGGTCCGACATGCCGTCTATGTCTGAAATGTGATAAAATAAATAGCAGAACTTATATTTTGTATCTGCCCCGTCTCGCCCAGAATCAGATTTTAAATATTTGACTAAGTTGCTGATTTGATTCTTGCTAGAGTTCAGTAGCTGTCAAGGCACAGTATATTTATTTTATATCTATTATCATTATGGAAAGCCCGATATGTTTCTCGTTTCTGCCACAGCGTGTGCTGCCATCAATTTGACTGTCCCCACCAAGCTCTTGGCACATAGTCAATAGATATATCTCAAGAATTATGTCTAATGAATTATGATTCATGAATATATCCCACTGAAATTATTACTGGTTATAGAACTGAATTTGAAAATAACATAATGTGATGAATCATATTTTATTCTGTAGAAGAAAATGCATACCTGCAAAAGATTAATCATTTTAATTATTGAATCATGTCTGAAATACAGTGGCCCGAACTATTCATCAGTAAGGTAGTTCTTATTTTTTCTGTTCGGCAATATGTTATCGATGAACGTGAAGTATTTGACATGACATGAGTGACTCAGTTCTGTAGACGAACCTTCACATAATTTTCGTTAGAATCTATGAAATTATTATGGGTTCCTGTGATATTAAAATTTTTCTATATGCTGGATAATGCTTTCTTCTGAGTTGGTAAAAATAACGCCTTTCCTATAGGGAACCTAGATTAAGATCGTAGCGCCAGAACGGTGAAAATCAGAACTACTCTATGGGCCATTCCAGTTTGTTTACATTGTCTGGAAGAATATCATTATTTCATTTCCTTTCAATAATTCCAAATTGTTTGCTTGGCTATAAAGTTTTTTTCGTTTAGTCTTTCTATATTATGTAGTTTATAGTGCTCTACTAAGCAGTTTTGTGTATATATGGTTGTGTATTTCTGGACAATATACCTATTAATTGAAAGTATAACTTCAGTTGAAAAAACTATCTTTCTGAAGATAGTATTTCAATAATCTCGATTATGGATTTACTTCCAATATGTAAGCAATAAAACAAAATGATTTTAATAACAACATGATACTCATTGTCCTGTGTGAGCTCCTACCTGGATAGTTGAAATAATCTCAAATTGACCTATTAAGAAAACTTCAAAAACTTGTTTGTGTGCCAACATCTAATATTATTACATATTCTAAAAAATCTTGAAGTTTTCAAATATACTATTTCACACTTTTCGATAAAAACAATGAAAACGCCATGCAATTATAAATATTTATTGGTAAGTATAAAATGAATGAGAAAATACATTGTTATGTACTAAATTTCAAGTGTCTTCACTAAGATATGTAGGTAATTGACTATTCAATTACCTTGTCAATTACTAACAATGAAAAAAATAGGTACATCGTTTTAATCCACACATATCTCCTGTCCAGCAACTCTTTTGTTTTCAACTTGGTTACAAATATAACTCGAGATTTTCCTGTTTTTGGGGAGGTAGAAAAACTTATTTCGGGTTTTTTTCTCACCTAAGAGCAACAGAAAGGTACGACAACAATAATGATTCATAGTTTTTCCAGAATTATTTGAATTCCAATAAACAAACTAACACTTCACAAAAAGAAAATTGTATGGAAACCTAATGGCAACAAATGAAAACAAACGATTCTATGGCCCATGCGTTAGTTATATTCGTCAACGGTAGGGGGCGTACTGCTTATTCTGTTTGGCCTATCTGGTTACGAACAATAATAATTATGTAGTTGATGATATTCGAAATAAAAAAAAAATAACATTTTTATACCTACAGTGTGACACAGTCTCATGGTACACCCTTCTTTCCTCCTTTGTTTCTCTATCTATATTCCTGGAATTTGAAACATTGAATATGTGTCCGGTAATGAAATCAACATTCGATTTCAAAGCAACCTGTATATCATTCAATTTTCTAAATTTCATAATCATCTGCTGTATCTAATGATACCTCATAGTTGATAGAACACTCATTTTATTTATCGATCTAGAGAGCAATATACACCCTAAAATTATTGAGAAAACCGTATCGAGAATTAATAAACTTACATCCGTCATTCAAATTAATAATTAGCAACTAAGAAGATGGCTACATGTCATGTTATGAACCAAGAGTTGACAACTATGAATTCAATGCATGCGCTTGAGGCATATTCAAACACAAAGATATATTTTCTCTATCATACAAAAAAATATTAAAAAAGCCTGATTCTAAATTTTCTGTTAATGATATTCAAATTGTCAATCCCTTATCGTTAATTCGTATTCTAGTTCAATTGACTTTATAAACTCACCATAGGGAAATCGGTGAGTGTTGATGACGACATAAGACAGTAATTGAATAATCAATATGACCTCAATTTTCCACGCTTTTTTTAGGAATTTGGAGTCATGATTTCGATTCATTATGCAGAATATTGTTATAAGCGTTGACTTGACTTCAACAAATATTTTGGGCCAGAAAGGAAATAGCCAAAAACTCAAGTGGGGTGGTAGTGTTAAAAAGAGGAGAAATCTTGATCTCTTGCTTCTCATGGTCAAAGTTTGATTTAAATTTAAACGTTGTCATGGTGATTGGTTAACATTTCCGCAGTTGCATGTAGAGGTGGACTGTATATACCAGAGATTGTATATACATAACGAGTTTTTGGAAAAAACATCATAATTATGTTATTATAAAAAACATTGTAACAAAAATAAACAATATTTCTATAGAAGATGAACAATACACTTTGGTGATTAATGTAAAGACGAAATACAAATGGCAACAAAGTTATGTGGAATTCAAATCATCGAATTATGGACACAGTAAAAATTGTTTTGAATGTTTTTGTCTAAAGCTTAAAGTATTCCTGTCTATCCAAAACAAATTTTATTTCAGACAGATATCTTGTGAACTTGAAAGCGTCAGGATATATTTATAAATTCTCTCCAAATTTTGATAGGCCTCGCGGCGTACAGATAATAATACAAAAAAGGAAAAAATATTAATTTCTTGTAAAAATGATGATTTGGCGACTCTGGTTCTTCTTCACTGAAAACATAAGTTACAAGTCACAACCTATCCCACTTCGAAGTAAAGTCTGTCAGTAGAATTCGGAAACATCAACCTTCCTCATAATTGAGTTTCCTTATTATTGTGGATTTTCAGAAAATACTTTGCTTGCTAAAGTACCCCAGTTGGGCTACTTTGAGGTCACTATTTGGCTACTTAAAATTACTTAATAAAAGTAATATAAAATTTGCTAGAGGACCAGCATTGCTGAATGCTAAACGATATAATCCATGAAAAGAAGAAACAGTCTTTCTGTTGTTTCTGGCATATATTATTAAATAAGTTCAATTAAGGAAGAGGAAGTGGCAAAATAAGTGCAATAGATTGATGCGTGTACTTAGCACGTTACGTTTGTAAAAATGGGGCGACAATTTGAGGTTTTAGTTCGAAAATCATTCAGAAGAAGCGCTGCCAAACCATCGTTCTCTTCGAATAGCCTATGTTGCGAATACCAATGAGTTGAAGCTTTTATTCGACGGAAAGTGAGAAAAAACATATCTCAATGTTGAAATTATGATTTCCAATTAGATTATTGTCGTAAGTGGCGCTGTCCTATAGTCAGCGATCGAACTAATACCTCATTTTATGATTGATCGCGCTTTCATTTGTTTCGTCGCCAAATTTGAACCCAACGTAATCGCATCAGTGAAAACACCTTCATGATTGTGAGCATCTCATATTATATGAGTGTGAATAAAAATTATTTCCTGAGTATATTGAAATATACTAAAATCAACATGGATGTTTTTTCCTCGCAATTCACCCAAGAGTGAACTTATTGGGAATATATATTTTTATAATATATTATTTATACATATTACGCTAGATCTGGCATCATGTAGTATTTGCTTGGTATTAGAGGAATATAGATGAGAGGGGGTGAAGGGCAAAAAAGTACTATGATCCAGTAGCGTACAGTTGAGATATTTTGGTGAAGCGCATATTTAATTTTTTATTATACAAGATCTGGCAGAATACAATTCTGCAAATCAAGGAGGACCCGGCATTTTTATGGGAAATACGACTTTTTGAACTGATTTCTTGAAGAAGAACACTCGAAACTATGTAAATCAGACCGACATTAGAATTCGCTAAAGAATACAACATGTGACATTTGTCGGACTTGTCATTTTAGTCAAACTAACGCGTGAATCGTCAAGATTTTAAAACGACCAATCAATGGCTTAGTACTTTCGAACCCCCCCGGACCTACCAAACAAATAACCTGGATGCCGGATCTATAGCGTAAGCAATTTATGATCTAAAAGACTTCAACGGTGAAATTTGGTGACTCGCGCAAAAATAATCTGGCAACCCTGCGCCTGGCCTTCCAGTCCTCCACTGTGCTGTGACTGGTTGCATGTTTCTCTATTCACATGAGTTTAAATGCAGAAGCAATACACACTCTGCAGTCGGTGCAGTCTGACTATTATTTTATATTTTATGTTCTTCTATTTGCCCTTCAGTTGACGTTCACCGAGTGCAGCAACAAACATCAATTTTTATATCTAATAATAACAATCGGTTAATTGCTAGAATGGAAACGTGTAATCTGCAGTTTTATCAGTTGAATATTTGTGATAGTAGTCAAAAATGATGAATAATCATTTTATTGTCAGCTTTTCATAGCGGCGTTTAAACAATTTTCTACTTACTTCCTATTACCTTTTTGGGTGAGTACTATGTAATTATATCATTTTGTAATTATATTATCATAAATCTTACAATATCGTGATTTGGTGGAATAATCCCCAATAATTCAGCTATTTCCTAGATAGTATTTATTTCACGAATTTATAACAAATTGAAATATCTAATGTAGAGTTTTTTCTGCTGAAAGGAATAAGAAAAGGTGTACATGTATTATGATCTAGAAATCTGAATAATAGACCTATTTACAATGCTGTCTAATAAGAACTGCTGGAAGTATTACAGGATCAAAACAAACTATAGAACCTTCTGTACTATTCAGGGTGTCCCACAACAAACTGCCGCTATCGATTACTCGGGAACTAGATATTTTGATTGCCAATAATTCACTAAAATCGATAAGGGCAATTTGGCAAAACTATATTCAAGATGGTTACACTTCCGGTAATACCGGAAGTTTATGCCAACTTGTTTATTTCGAATCGAACACTATATTTTATTACATTTTTAGATTCTCCCAAAAGTAGGTACTGATTTCATCAATATATTTTTCTCCTTTCTCTTTGGTTGAATTTCTGTAATCATTCCCGCTAGACCCCAGGGCCCATATTCTTGAATTCTTGGGAATAGAAAAGTGGCCAGGAACTATATTATTTACGTATTTACCTGTGAAGAAGTGAAATAGACGGATAATTCAGAAAATTTGGTTTCCTGGGTGATCAGTTTTGTTCTATCGATCTAAAATTTTTAGCACTGCGGCACCGCTTATATCAAAAAGTAGCAATAACTTTGTTATTTCAAATAGGACCCACCTGTATTTACTTAAATTTCCAGATTCTCCATGAAGAGCTGAGAATGAATACATATATATAAAGGGGGGGGGGGAAATCCAAGGAAAAATCGATATTTTTCGACTTTGGGATTTTTTTGTGTCGAAACTATTCATTATTGCTCAAAACGGCTTGCATGTCTCTATCCCAACTTTTTATTTGCCATCGATTAATATCAATTTGAAACGAAATTTTGCACCACCCTGTATTTGTTTCAATTGAATGTCAGTAGACTGAATGAAAAGTTTCATGGACTATTTACTGTGTTAGATGAAGATGTCACATGGTTGAATGTTTAGATCGAAATGTTTTTGAAGGAAGTCATTCTGTTGTATATTTAAAGTAAGCAATACACAAATTTACTACCGTGTACTACACTTCATGATTTTCACTAATTTTGGTTCACAAAGCAGGACTAGATGAAGAGGCCTATTGATTTTCAGTCTAAATGTTTTGAATTATTTCTATCTGTTCACTTCAACGTGTTTCAGCGAATTTCTATGTATTTTCCATGATCTCCGTCGACGTAATACCTACGTTGCTTTTGATGTGTCAATTTTAATATTAGAAAATTTCAGCTTCTTCCCATTGAAAGATTTTTAATCATGGGTCATTAGTATTCAAAGTGACTTTGTTTTCTAAATACTGTGAATTTATCATCTCCGATGTCATCTAATTTTTATTACAACTATCCATAAATTGTTATTTGGAATTAGAATAATCTATAAGTGTTGGCGTAAATTTTATCATAACAGTGAACATAATACATTAGAGCAATACTTGATCTTTATTTACATTTCCCTTCCTGGAATTGTTATGAACTTCTGCACGTACATTTCATTTATATATATTGATAAACGATTACGTAATCTCCTCGAGAAAATGTAGATATGTATCTGTAACCTTCCTCTTGGTCTGACTTCAGTGGGTTAATCTTTGCTTCAGATATGGACACTGGATACTTATTTACTTGAATTCTCCAAATTTTGGTAGTAATAACCATCATCAGCCTGTGCAGGTATTTTGCAGCAAAAGGCACACAACAGTTATCTAAAGTATGTGTATTCATGCCATTTATCACTTTGACCTGCGCGAGTTGTGATCCAAGTAGTCATAATATTAGTGTTATAGAGTGAGACCAACTTGAAAGGTTACTAAGGAATGCGTGATAACTTGGTGTTGATTATTCAAGGAATATGGTTTGATACATCCTGATTGTTTTAAATATATTGATAGAGGTTGATAATTATATTCTGAAGAATATCATCTTTTTCAACAGTAAGTTCCAATTATTTTATGAATATAAAAAATAATATCGAATAATTAGTATTGATATTTATCAAAATCATTGTTGCCAAGTTGGATATTTATATTTAGCGTTTCTGCTTCATCTATTAGTCTTAGATATTTGAAGAATAAAATTGACGAAAAATTCAACACAAGTCAAAATAGAGCTAGATTTTTGATTCAACCAAACCTGAATGACTTATTCTATGGTAATATACATGTAATTTGTAATATCTTCTCGAGTTAAATCATCTTGGTTCAATAAAATCTTGAATATGACATGATGTCACTCTCACCTCGTGTTTCAAGTGTTTTATGGGCTAAAACTATATTTATTTACCGTTGTCATCTGATTTCCATTGCTATAATGCCGTCTGGAGATTGGTATTCTTGATCCCATGGATTTTAGGTTTATGGTTTATTCTACATTCATTCATTCATTATTATTGGTATTGTTGATCGGTCATGTTTTCCTAAATTTCTTTGACTTTGACTAGATGATAGCGACAGTGGCACCTTTGTTTTCATTAGTTGGTTGAAGGCACAGGACATCGCAATACTTATGTATGTACGATTAATAGAAAATTTCCAAACGAATATTTGAAATGCTAATTTCTACATACTGGTTGTTCACGAGAACTGAGTCACCTTTGAAGTTTATAGGTCGTTTTAAATGCAATCATTATATCGTTTTAATATTGACCGGAAATTATTGAAATGTTCCACAACAACTCTATATTTGCAAATTTAGTTTTCATTTGATCGACCTAAACATCAAATTTACATTTTCCAGATAATTTTTAAGGCCAAAAATGACGATTCACGAAGAATGCAAGAATTGCCAAGGTATGCATTTTTTTCGGACAGAAGGACATTTATTATTATTGTAAAATGCCAAATGCATGTGGATATCCTTGCGACGAAGACGAGATGGTCAATCCGGGAGATATCTAGATGTGTTTGATTGTCGTATTTTTTTCCTCAAATTTCAGATTAAGGGATTAGCGGAATCAGAAAGTAAATCTATTAATCTGAACGTAGTTTGTCTTAGATTCGATGCCTTCATTAAGAATAAAGATGGTATCCTTTTTCCGATTTGCAAACCCATATATTCCCATGGCATAAATAATCTGAGTAAGTACCTAGAGTTTTTATTATTTATTTTGAATTTGACATTACACTGTTTTACCACTCACCAGACCAACTTTCTCCAAATCTCCAGAGGGAGAAACTAAATGAACTGAAGGCCTATTTATGCACACCGCTTTTTCGGAATGTGTAATTTCCCAATCACTTCCGTTTTTAGTAGAGATGCTGGAACTCAATATTCACATTCAACCATTTGCATTCATATTATGTATTAACATTTAACCTGCTAGATTGAACCGTCGGCCAATTCTCAGGTACCGGTTGCTAAAAGTACATAAAAAGATTGAAAACTTTTCTCTCTCATCTATTCAAGCTGAATCAATATTGTGATAAATCCAGTGGTGGTTTTATTTATAATGAAATGAGAAAATAGTTTCTATACATTGAGTTCCAATGATCTTTCTTGTTTTAATTCACAGAAAATCCATTCTTCCGATTTCCTTGAACTTTGGTAGGTTATGCAATAATAATTATCTTTTCTCTGTAGTTAGAGTTCGTTTAATTATTCCAGTGGCTATCTAGGAGGCTATGCAGATCGTGATAATATGAAAAAGTATGCACGTCACATATTTTTTGGCCACATGAATTTTCTTCGTATATTGTTTCGTTTTCTGGAGAATAAAATGCAACCATAATTCTGCACGCTCCCAAACCAAATGAATAAAAATTCGTTTTTTTTAAATAGCGGTAAATTGAGTTAGAAAAAATATAAAGCACTCTGTTATAGGGAAAATGTCTAACCTTTTTAGTTTTTTCTCAGAAAACAAAATGAGATGAGTACGGAAACAAAGTGCATACAAAATCAAATCATCAGACCAAAAAAATCTCCTGAATTATAAAACGGATAACAAACAGATTAATGAAAGAGCTTTGTGCATAAATCCGCCTTGACAATGGAGTGATAAAATCTCTCGATGAATATATGAAAAATCCCTCCTGATCCTGAAGATGATGACATGGTCCGAAAAGTACTTTTTCCACTATTTGTATCCACTATTTGTGTCCATTTATGGGGATCTCAGTTATTATAAGAGATAAGAGGTCGTTCAAAGTGGGGCAAAGTTGAGCCTTTTTATGCTCAACAATTATGTGAAAGAAAATTTCATGTATCATTTTTAGTTCTTAAAATATTTTTATTTTTTCCTTCAAAAACGAAGCGAACTAGACGTTTTTAACTAGGACGTTGTAAATGCACACCTTCACAAGGAATCTAAATCTGTCATCGTATTTTCTATTGCTTTCTTGATGTCAGAGATACAACACTCAACTTTGGTTTTTCTTATGGTCGCCGTATTGGATTTTTACATTTTTGAAAAGTCTGTTTTTTTCTGATCACTATGACATATCACTCGATATGTTAGAATCTTACATGCTGGTCAAAATTGGGAAAAAAAATCGTTTTTGTGAAGAGTGATGTGGAAACAATGCCAAAAAATTTGTTTGACAAACTAAATTCTGAAAGTTCAATTGAAACGACATTTTAAGTTATAAAAGTTTTTTCTTAGCTTAACAAAACAGTCATTAAAGATGTTCGAATATTACACCGTTCACTTCTAAACACAATTTTATTCTCCACCCCATGTTCTGGATAGCTCAATCGATGGGTACCTATAATTTCAAGAATCAGATCTTAGAAGAATGAATACTGGATTATTGTTTATGGAAAATGAAGAAAGATTTCTTTAAATTGTACCCATCGATGATATCGCTGAGCTGGAAAGAAAAACGAGTGAAATTGTGTCTGCGGAGAAAAAACTTCTAGCTTTCCTGTCAAGTTCGTTCCTAACTTTGAACCATTTTTAAGGAGGTAAGCATGACAGAAATGTAAACGTTCCTTATCCTCAATTGAACTATCAAATTTTAGTTTTTGTTAAACATAACTGCTGGCATTATTTTCACATCACTCTTCGTAAAAACGATTTTTTTTCCATTTTGATTAGCATGTGAGATTCAAACATATCGTGTGTCACATCATTGTATTCATAAAGTGACAGACTTTTCAAAAATGCAAAAATCCAATATGGCGCCCATAATAAAAACCAAAGTCGACTGTTCCTTGTAAGAAAGTGCCTCAAGAACATCCTTGTTAGAAACGTCCAGTTGTTATGGTTTTCGATTGAAAAAATAAAAACGAAAATTACAAATTACATTTTTTTTCATTAATTCAAAAACTAAAATGGTACATAAAATGTCCTTTCACATAATTGTTCATCATAAAATTGCGCAACTTTGTGTTTTTGTTACCCTGCTGATAAGCATGGTGGCGAACAGAGAACTCTTCAAGAGGTTCGATCATTGGCGTGCACAATTTACGATATATTTATATTGAATTGAAATTTATAGGCACCTAATATTTTCTCTATGTGGGTATAATGAGAATACTACTCGACTTCTTTAACCAAACTTATGTATAATACATCTCTGCTTCCTAAATATCCACTTATTCCTCATACTTAATACCAGGTTTGACAGAATTATTTTCCAAATTGATCAATTATTCATCTCAAGAATCAGTATATGTTTGTTTAAATCTACAATGAAAAATGGTTGCTTACAATTCCACATATTTCGTTACAAGAGTTCATTACAACAAAAACTCCATAATTGAAACTGGAAAAAATATAACCTATCGACTCCATAATGATTGTAGAAATTATTATCTCGAAACTTTAAAAACAACAATGATATTCACATGTGTCTAAAAGTTGAGAAATCGAGCATTCGTTAATATCTCGAGAAGAAAAGACGTTAGCAAATTTTTGTTTTCACCAGTGAATTTGATAATGCCCATCCTGTACGTCCACATTTGAGTTTCCATTAATGTGTGGGCGGAATCAAATTTATTTGCAGCTCTAATGGTTTCAAATTCCTTCATATTCTCTGCTTCATAATATTGTTTATTATGTGGATAAATGAATATCATTAGTACAAAAAGTAAGCTTAGAAACAGCTTTAAGATGAAATGAATGACCTGCATAAAGGGTACAATTTTAGTATTGCACAATTGAATTCCTTCCTGAAAATGGATTTCTATCTTCTATCTGGTAAAACAGCGTAATTGAGTTGAATTGTAAATTCTGAATGGGCCTTTCACTCACTTTTATTGTCAAGTAAATGGGAAACTTGATAGAGGCCAATAAAATATTACAAGCTTGAATATTTTACTGGTCTTGGTATAATTAAAAATTGATAGAATAACACCTGTAACAGGGTGTAACGTTTTCGATGCTCTGTTTAAACAGGATAGAGATTTGCTATCTTCGTTTCTGATGTACAGGGTGAAATTGAACACATTGCATTTTGGTACCTCTTCTATATCACAGCTATCTTTCAACTTATTGAAAAAGTAAAAATTGTCTCTTAGGTATTTTTTTACGTAGAATCCGTTGACGTAGCTAGATTTCAAAAATAAGCTGGCACAACAATCGAATACCACTTTCATTTATTTGAAAAATCAATAAATTCAAAATTACATGAAAACACTTTTATGAAACAGCTTTATTGATTATTCTTGTTTTAAAATATAATAGGAACCAAGCTGCCCTGACTTATAGATGCGTATATCCTCAGAAGATGTCAGCAGTGCATTCAACAGAATGGGCAGTAATTTGAAAAATATACCTATGTTAAACATTTTCAACAGAATAATAATATAACTTGATTATTTCCTATTAGTGATTTCATAAACTTAAATTCGTTAATTCGACTATGAAAAATGTGTGCGAAATCGTTCACAAAAAAGTAGCCAATGTTCGTCAAGACCGCAAGTCTCTACCTTTGAAAATAAGCAAGGACAACGAAAATAGGACAGCCTGTATCATCAAGTGTCTGAAAAGATACCATTTCAAACTGAAAATGTTATGTATTAACCAGATTCGTTTGATGAATATCTCAGTAATATTCAATATTCTGATTAAGTTGTTTTTTTTTCCACAGAAAGTGCCCTCACTGGGGATCTAAAAATAGTGAGGTTGGATCACTGTGTGAGTGAAGCAAAAGGAGGCAAGGAGGTATTTATCCTAGTGGAAAGAGTTACAAAAAGTAAGTAAAAAATATACATTCCAGTATCAAGATAACGAAACCCAAATCCCAAAGTGTTTTTTATTCTATAATGGGTAACTGAATTATTCAATCACAATAATTCTGTGGTATTATTAAGGAATAGTATATTTCATTAAGAGTCTGGAAAAAGGGATTGTTCCATGCGCGTGTGACAAATTCTCGTGTGAGGCGAATCCTAACACGGGAAGTCATTAAATTATTTCTGGACGTGTAATGAACGATATTTTTTATTATACTTCGTTTACACTTTGGACTTTTTTGGAATATATCCTACAGATTCACGCTTCAGGAAAGCAATAATAGTTTTTGGATATTTGTTGATGTCATTATCTTTAATGGCCACACAACTATTTAGCATTGAGAATCGACTCCATAACGTGGAAGATTTCATAGATTTAGCTTTTTTGACAAAATAAACTAGAAGAATATCGTCACTCATCGTCACTTACAGATTTGATTTTGTTCAGATTTCGTCATTCTGTAAAAAGTTGATATTCGGGTTCATATCTCTACCTGACTGGTAATAAATTCGCGGTCGCTTGTGCCACTTTCTCTAGGATATCATCGGGAATTTCGGGATTTTCTTCTGAGTTCATTTTGTTGGCATAAATTTGATTGACAGAGAATAAACAATGCTGACATTCTAGTGTTTGGAATGTATGATTTGTTTCCATGATTATTATCAAAGTTTTTTCTTTCGCTGTTTCCGTGCGCTAGCCCGAAAAAGCCCATCTTACAATATTACTAATATAGATGAAAATAAAGTGATTTCAATGAAGTATAATAATGAAATGTTTTTAACCGCTAACAGTTGCAAAGCAACCCTCGTGAGTCTAGGGCTTGTATGATTTATTAGGAAGATAGCTTTTTGAGTGTCATTCAAAGCACTACGACCCCTTTGAGGTTCAAACAGATAATGTAAATCGGTTATAATAAGTAAATAAATTCTTCACCAAATTTTCTTATTTGCTCAAAGATCTTAAAATATCTACAAAAGCTAACAGAAAAAAAATTACTCGTCAAAATCTTCATCAATGCCACTCATATATTGCATTGTTCTGTATTTGGTGTGCTTCTCAACTTCGTGAAACTAATAATTGAATGTAAAACATCATAAGTAGTTACTTGTTAGGCACAATTGTTCCTATGAAACAATGCCCTGCTTCACAAAAACTAGGATTTCTGTTTCGTGTAAAAACTTTTTCACACCTCAAAACACATATTCGACCTGTCATTGCTCGCATGTTTGGAGTTGAGCTCTCGAACATACGCTCAGGTTCCTGGATTCCATCCTGAGGAGGGCTCTTCATCAGATTGGGACCCCATACTCACAAATTCATTGAACTCTCTAGAAAATCGCAGAAAAGTGGGAGATCTCTTCCTTTTCTATGCATATTCTCATTGTCGATGTTCATCTGAGAACAATTATATCATCCCAACACGAGCGATTCTGAGCAGGTAGACCAGACGGGCACTGACTTACACTCTTTTATTGTCGAGATCGAGATATGCAGAACTACTATCTATCCTATCAGAATTATTTTGTTTCTCGAACGGCGAAATTTTGCCAATTTCGGAGTGTCTCCCCAATACCACAGAATTATTGCATGCGTTGTGTTAATTTGGTTTCTTGAAAGTATATATTCTGTTCCATCTGTTCCTCAAAAATATTTCATGGAGTTGAAATATTATCGAAATATCCACACCTTCTGTGAAAAAGCAAGGTAGGTGTACGACTTAGTTGCAGGTAGTGAAAGATAGCTGTTAAAATACGAAAAAATGTTAAGCTCTTCTATCGATCAATTCAAATTAAGTTGACAGTTTCAAATGGTGAAATAAAAAATCATTCCTAATTTCTTATCATGCCCAGTCTGAAAACTTATTTGATTCGTTTTATTTTTTAAGAAAACATCAAGATACGATTTTATGAAACGGATGATAATGATCAATTGCTTTGGGAGGGCTTTGGAAAGTTCAACGATTTGGATGTCCACCATCAGTATGCGATTGTCTTCAAGTGAGTATGATAAGATTACGATATTCATTCTTCAAATGATTTTCCAAAACTTTCGTTGCATATTGCGATACTAGGTGTTCTCTTTGAGAAAATGAATACTTTACATTTTTGATTTCATCAAGTTCATTCGTCTGTCATAGAAGCATGTTCATCTTTGTTTCTATTCATGTAGATCTGAAATTCACAATGGTTTTTATAGGACTGCAAAATTAGTACAATCGTGGTAAAGTTGTATAAGCCCATGCAGCCGAATTCAGAAGTCTAAGAATAGTTGTGTAGCAATTCAGATGTTGCATTCGGAAATGCCATTGTTTACAGGGTGTTCTATTCAGAGACTCATCATGAGCCGATATCGTGGAATTTGAAGACTCCAAATGAAAAAATAATTTTAGGGAATAATTCTCATGAACCCCTTAGTAAATGATTTTTGTTTTCATATATCCAATAGATCGGCCAACATCGATGAAGAACGCACTAAACTATAGACTGTGTATCTCAGTAGATATTGGCGTTGATCTTATTTATTTATGACCGATATACTTTTGTAATCGAAGAATAATTATTGTAGTTGAGATAATACATCGGCCACAAAAAAATTAGTTAACTTAATTACCCTGTGATTTTTTTTAATCCTTGTCCAATTTTGGAAAAATTTCTATCAAATCGTATATGTATTTTTCGGTATGTTACCATGACTATTAGTTCCCAAGAAAAGCTGATGGCTTGATCATTATGCAGGAAAAACCAAATGTTTCTTTTTTACCCTTGACTTCTAGACGTCCTGTGGTAAAATATAAATCGATTATCAATTTGGTTAAATTTTTTTCTGGCCAGTTTGTACAATCGATTTTACCGATGTAGTTCCTTATGTTATTCTAATTTTAATTATTGAATCAAAAGGAATCTGAAATCACACTTGTTTGGTAACATTTTTCTCTATCTGATATTTATTTATTATTCACTACTAAGTGATAATTTTTGCCAACAGTATTAAAATTTATACTCAAAATTCACTTCTCAAATTGAAACGCAATTACTAACCAATCAAAAGTGATATTATAATGAATTAATAGAACTCAGGATTCCCGCTTATTGTTATTATGGGTGGTAAACAGCATAAAATACTATGGATACAGCTAATCCTATAGTAAGGAGCACTTTCATTATACAGGGGGTTTTAAAGGAGAAACTGCCACACTCACTATACTCAGAGAAAAACAGAAACAAAGTCAAATACGGCTATCGCGGCTAAAATAAATTTTGATCACGGCATATCCGAAACTACTCTCAAAGCATTGCGAAATATTTATGACCACTGCTTATAGTACTTACGTCTAATGATTTCGTTCTAAAGCTGTTAACCGTTTCTCGAAATGAGAAATTAAATGATAGATTATTTTACTTTGCTCACTCCTGCTGACTTTTTAACAAAGTCGCCTTTTTGGAATTCAAGTGGGTTTATTATTTTTGTAGGACGCCCAAATATCATGATGAAAATATCACCCGACCTGTCAATGTGTTCATTGAATTGTTACGACCTTCGGATAATGCTCGGTCAGAACCGAGAGAATTTCGCTACATTCCGAACAAGGACACTGGTAAGGCAGGACGAAAACGGGCAAGGTATGATTACAACAGCTCTTCGAGCTATGATAGCTCCAATATAGCGAGTGACGAGCTTCCTGTTGTCCTAAATGGCCTTCGAGTAGAGCCAACACAAGATTTCTTGAGTAACCTTGACACAACTGTATTAAGCGATGAATTACAGAAAGCTATGGAAAATATAGATTCAGAAGAATTCAGAAAAGTTTTCGATGAATACTCGGGAGAATACGCATCACTTTTAGAAATTGACGCCCCAAGGCGCAAAGATATTGCAAGGTGAGTTATATTCTCGAATTAGGCATGCATATTAATGTTTTTGAGAAATGTTCGTTAACGTTCGATAGTTGTGGTCATACCTCAGATTGAACATTCATTGTCGTTCTAAATGAAAACCTAGACTGGAACTATAATTGTCTGATCTCTCAAGTTCCCAGCGTCTGCCAAGATGAGCTCGCTACTTTATAGAAGTCAACGACCAAATTTTAGGTTGAAGTTGTGTTCTATTTTTGTTCTTTATAACTTCAGCACATATTATTATTTTACATATCCGAATCTGACATATTTCAACATTTGAATAATATGTTCACTCAAATAGGTCCAACACCAGTTTTTAGAAGTATTGGCCTGAACAAGAATCTGAAGTCGTAATACACCATTCGCATCTCAAAATGTTGCTATTAAAAACACAAAATTCATCCTTCTTAACTGTTGAACAATACACACACTTACATTTATTTGTTTTAAATATTTTTTAAAATTAATATTAAAAAAAATTATCGTACTTCGAAACGTTAAGAAAACACGACACTTTGTCAACTTGACACTGTCACAAAGTAATTGACCAGCTACCGTCAGGCTCGGCTTTTGGTGGGATTTATTATTGTTTTTTCAGCTAAAAATTGTTGAAAATAAGTAAATGCAAGTGTGTGTGTTTTAGTTAGAAAAGGACTAATTTTTCAGTGGTTATGAAATGTGCCTGGATCAACGAAAGTGATTCACGGTTATTATTAGAAGATGTATCTGCCTTACAGAAAAAGTTACGTCATTTTTCCAGTGAACAGAGAATATTATACCGTCTACTAGGTGTTCATTTAGATCGACAATGGTATATCCTTACGGATAAGATATGTATTACAGGAAAAGCGGTGATGGAAGAGTTCGAATAAGTTCCATATTCAGTCATTTCCAAGGTCATATCCATAAAGTTGGTAAATCGTTAGTGTTCAACTTTGATTTACATTATATATTTTGTAATGTGAAACGAAATTAAGTAGTAGATTTTTCTTTAACTCAGATTTGAATAAAAATCATTAGTTTCACAAATAAAATATACATGATCTAACTGTTTAAGAACTACAAACTGCATAAATAATGACTTAATTGAATACACTGAAATCAGTATTAAAAATTGTAGTAATGAATAATTATATATTTGATTGGTAAAACCTATATATATTAGAAAATTCAAAAGGGCGAAGTTAAATCTAGTATGTTGTTAACTTTAAGAAATATTTATGTATATGTATATGTATGTTATTAATTTATAAGTATCACTGATTTTTTTTTTCACGTGATAATAGTGGACAGGCCATTTGTAAGACGAGTGGTCAGATAAAAATACCAAATATTGTTTTCAAAATGGAGGTTACCAAAGAAGAAGAACAAATGACTTCTAGAGTTATTCAAGAGCTAAGGAATTTCAAGAAGTCAAGACACACAAAACAAGATGCAATAGAAATGATTAATCACTATCTAGGAGATAATCGAAAGACCAAGTGAGTGAATTAGTTAATTTTACATTTCATTTCAAAATAGGTGAAATGAAAAAACTTGTAGACCAATGATTTTCTCATGTCTAACCCATGGTTCTTTTATAAGGGTCAGTTCGAAACTTCTGTGCTAAAGGTTGATCTCAATTTCATTATTTTGAATAGTTGAGGCCGATTAAAGTCTTTAATTGAACACTAAACTAATGTAGAACACTACACAAGATTTTCACTAATCAAGGGTCAAAAACCACTATTGTGAACCACCACAAAATCTTGTAGTTGTTGATTTTCAAATATAATGTCTCATTTTTTGTATGGTTGAATAATTCGCGATAGGTGCTAAGCGATACGCTACCTAGTGGTGATTCGTGAACCACTCGAAGTGGGATAACCACTGAACTATCTGGAAGATAACCCACAGACAAACTTAAGCTCTGTTCTGTTTATGTTCGCTTCTGATGTGAAAGGTGTACTTCCAGCAGTTTTTCGAGAGACGTTCAGGTGGAATCTTATCGATTTTCTCGTTTCAGTTATTGTTTAGTGGCAAAGACAAAAATGTCAGTTGAGTCACAATGACACAAATATCAAAAATACGAGAACAAAACAAAAGCTTTACCACTTCGAGAATTTCGAGTTGTTACCATGAGATAGTGCTACGTGTCTATTTCTATCGCGAATTACTCAACGTTTCATTTATTCATGCTTCCAGGTAAATGATTGTTCTACTTTCATAAGTTTGTATTATTTTTCTCCTTATCTGTTCAATTTATTTTTGCACAAAATGCGAGAGAAGTATATCTTTCAGATCAACGGATTTGCAATTTCCACAGATTTTCAAATAAGATTTCCACCTATTAGAAAACACTCTTGAACGACGCTGACCGGCGTCTTGAATGTCACTAATCACCAATATTTTTGTTACAGTGCTCTACATGTTGCGATATGCCAGAAGAATACAGACGCAACTATGTTCCTTCTGAAAATGATAGCGTTCTACAAGCAGTTTGACCTCATTGGAAGAGAGAATAGTGACGGTCAAACTCCTCTACATCTTTGTGTTATCTGTCACAATGCATATTTGGTTAGGGTTTGCTTGATGTGTCGAGCAAAAATATCTGCTGTAGATAGCGACTTGAACACCCCTTTGCATCTTGCCGTAACCAAAAACGTCTCAAATGAAATATTACAGATGCTCCTCCGTGATAGAGACTGTGAAAAGGTTCAGGAATATGTTGATAGCACCAATGATAGTAAGTATTTCTCAGCAAGGTTTATTTTTGATGATTCTGTATTCTGTATTACAAGTGATTCTTTATTCTCAAGTAACTCGGTATACATTTTTCGAATTTATTTTATTTACGGAATCCGTTGTAACCAAACATTTTTATGCAATTTTATTTCTTATTAGATGGTGATACAGCCCTCATCATGGCGATCAAAAGAAGACATATGGCAGCTATCAAATTGCTCTGCATGAATGGTGCTGACGTCAACAAAATACACGATAAAAATGGTTTCGTGCCTCTCAGATTTGCGATAGAAAATGAACAAACAGATGTTGTGAAATATCTCTTGACCTTGCCTTACATCAATGCATCTATCAATGATTTTAAGAATATCTCTCCACTGTCAAGTGCTATGAGTAAGGATACATCCGTAGATGTCGCTAATATCGTGAAGAAATATATGGTAAGTGATTTTTATATCTAGCGATGTTTCAGCACGAAGTGTACCATTTTATAAATGAATTTTCTTACATAAAATTTTAATCAGATGTAAATGAAACAAAATTGCATTGTTACCTAACAAGTCCTGTTTTAATAGTGAATCAAGACTACTATCACTATAATACTAACTTATAATTCGTAAATAGAACGCCGTATATTGTTGAAAAGCATTCGCCATACCTGTCTTCAACTGTTGAATAGAAAATGACAGTCGCTGTCGTTGGAGTTGGAATTGGGAAAAATGTTAGTGCCGCCTTGTGATTTGCATTTTTTCAAAATCAGGTAATAAATTGCGGCGTTATGAATTGGGGAGCTTTTTATCAGTCAGCCTGTATGAAACCTTCTATTATTTAGGACGAGCAGGGAATCACTGCCTATGTGAAAGAGGAAATTGAGGCAGACTCTGATGAAGAGGAAGAAATGGAATTGAACTTTGAAGAACTCGACGTCAAACCACAGATTCCACTAGTGGAATTGGAAAAACACTACAAAAGTGTTACCAACTTCACTCCAAAATGTTTGGACGAAGTTTCTGCCATACTGGACAAAAGTGGAAACTGGGGTCCTTTGTCATTATTACTATCAGTCGATCACTTGATCAGTAGTGGTGTGATCAAGGATAGCAGTATGAGCAAGGCGTTGCTGGTTTATTGTGTGGAGGTTAGTACAAATTGAATAAAGTCTTAACTATATGTCAACAGGTATAGGAAATTGACTAATAAATAATTATAAATACTACATACAAGTTCATGTGCTATAATGATTTTTTCAATTTCCCATAAATATCTATTTTCTCAAGAAATCTCAAGAAACACTGTTTTTTACCTCATATCATCGTGAAAGCGCACGCTAGCACGTACTTCAGTACTCACTGTCACTATAAGCGTTTCGAACACCACATTCATATTAATCATTTCAGTTTATAAGGCGAATTCGTAACTTATTTTAATGTGTCAGTGGAACATAACCTTTAAATTCAATTCGCGAAAATCACGAACCAACAGATGGCGCTCGAGAAATGTCAAAAATTTGACATGAAGGTGATCAACAAACATTTGGTAAATGTTTTCAATGGTAATATGTCCATTTTCAATTCGAATTTTAGGGAAGAAATAAATAAACCTGAGTATCCAAAAGGGGCGCAATTGATAGATTATCGTTTATAAAATTCAAAACAGGTATTTTATGTGAGTTTCGTGGATTTATTATGTTTTTATAGGCTTTTCAAATCACCTCTGCAAAATCAATTGGGCCACTAAGGTATTTGTATTTCAATGATTTCTCTTTATTTCAAGAATGGCCAAGATTGAAATAAAATAAGTATCTAGAGTATATCGGAGATAAGAAGAAACCCTTAAAATAGCGAGAAGCATTATTCAAAGCTGGTCACATAGATAGAATTGTAGTCAATTAACTTTATTCTCTGAAAGAAGTAAGTACAGGGGTGCTTATATTGAGATACCTACCCATCTTAAATAGACAACACAAGGTATTATTTTCATGTTAACAATAAAATGATGATTCATATAATAAAAATAATTATATAATATTGTATAGATGAGTAGGTATGTTCCAAGAATAACTTGAAAAGTTTGATACCTTGTGGTCTACCAGTCATTCAAATTCATTTATTTCAATTGGTATTTCATTCAATTCACAGTTTATTCATTTTGAATAAAGATTTGATTTCATTCAGCCCACATTGCCCTCACTCTTGAAGTTTGCATGTGATGACTTCCAGATATTTATTGAAGGAATTGCATTCTTTTTGAGCCTATCTCTTGGTTTGATTCTCCTTGAAGGTCCTTAAGTAAAATCAAGGTGTTCATAACAAACAACAAGAGACACAACTACAGTTAAACCAGATCTTATTTTTTTGATTTTACCTGAAAGACATACCTTCGCATTCACTTGAGAAATCCACTTCTATAGGATTAGGAAGTGCTTACTACAAACGTAAATGTTTGTGGTGATAAGTTCTCCATTTTTCACACAATCCTGGAAGGAAATTCAGGATTTTGTGCCAAAGGAACGATGTCTGTACGGTAGGAGGAACGCTGAAATACTGAACAAATCTTTGTCGATTTCGTCTTTACGACCTTTTGAACTTGCTGCATGTTTCAATAATATTAGTAACTAGCTGATAAGCACGAAACAAGTCCGAAAACTATTCAAAACAATTCAATTTCATTAAAAATAATACGAAAGCCTATGCTATACAATGCTAAATTGCTTTGTTGATCACCATCGGAAGGCTTAGAAAATTTGACACCAGAGGCCGCCCACTCCGTGATTTTCGCGAATTAAATGAAAAGTGGGGACTCACCGTGGCGGGAATATTTCTGCTATATGGCTGATTATAATTGATGGCTATGGTTGACATCATCTACAACTTGTGAATTAATACGGCTTGTACCGCAGTTTTATGCACTTTTAATTCGAGATGAACTCAACTGGTGAAAATTGAAATGAATAGAAGTCGAAAAAGTTTCTAATTATTATCTAAAATATGGAAATAGTTATATTGATGTTGAATCGACACCACTGTGGACAAAATTATAGAGGCTGCTCGACACATCATATATAACTAGGGAGGAACATGCCACTTTTGCTCTTACTCTACTTTTTTACTATCGGACGCGAAGCGGAGGTCAGTAAACATCCAAGGGAGGAAAAGGCACTCTACTCCCGTGTAATTAATTTCTTGTTTTGTTTTTTTTTTTAATTTATTAACGACACGAATAATCGAGTTATTAATACATGCGATATAATTAAGTACACCGGAATTATTGTTTTTGAAAGGATTCATCAGTATATGCTATACACATAGCATTGAACTGGGCTGGTGACCGAGTGCATTGAGATTGGCTATTGCATTGGAAATAAGAATTAAATTCCAAGGTATCTTTGATATCTTCGGTAACCATCAGCCGAGTAGTGCTTCGGATGACACTTAAAAAGCTAACTCATACTAGTCCTAGACTTAGGAGGGTTGCTTTGTAACTAAGTTCGCGGTTAAAAATACTCTTTTTCATTGTTTAAATTTCAGAATTGCATTGAAATTGAATGTGCAGTTTTAAGCAGCACTTATATGTACACTATTGAAAGCAGATATTATTTGGGTCATTTAGTATTTGAGTGTTTTCGCTTAGCACATTGTAATGGTGGTAACTCCTAGAAATGTTTCTGAGTAATGTTCGTCATTTGGAAACACATGAATATAATAGATTCACAAGTTTCATCATTGACAACGTACGAGAAATGAGGGTGAGGAACAGTACTTTTCCACCCTAATGTGTACTTTCTATGGGAGAAGGATAAAAAAATTATTATGGTCTTAGGAAAAGTAGTGCAAAAAGTACATTAGCTGCACTCGTTACCTACGTTTCAGATGCGGCTTGTGCCAAATGACTACTCGTGTGAAATATATAACTCAACACTTTTTATGTAATGCGTACTATTTTAAGCTAATAATAGCTTTTTTATATAATTTTTCAAGTCAATTGAAGCATAAACAATCACTTGATGATATTAATGCTTTTCCGATACAGTAAAAATAATTTAATAGAATAACTTGATTCATACTGCATATCAAACCAGTTGAGACGACGAAGTGTTAAAATGCAAATTATAAAACTTGACACAAAACAATAAAGAACATGGCGACCAAAACAAATTTAAAATCTTATCATTTTGTTTCCCTTTGGCATTGAAGATATTATCTATATATCAATTATTCTACCGATGATCTCCTTCGCATACCGGATACATCGTCTAATGTCTATGGGATTACATGTAATTTTGGTTTCGAAAATCTTGTGATGCCTACGTCGCCTTTTATCTGATAACATTATTGCAGACAATAACTCGAAAAATTAACTTATCACTCGACACATTTGCTATAAACAAAATATCGTTTCCATTTCGACGATCTGAAAGTGTACTGATGTGAAATTCTGTAAGCTGTGTTTGGTAAGATATCATATAACAGTTGACCTTTTATTTTTTTTATAAAATATGCATCTAATAAGTTTATTTTCAATTTTCCCAATCAGTTCGCTATGATGTGGTTGGATTTCAGACCACAGATGTATTTTCTATTCCAGATCTAACGAGATAATAGAATCAAAAAATGGATACAACATAATCAAAATTAAAAAGTGATTACTGAATTCACAAGTTCCAATACAACCCCATTTATATGATTGGTATTCGAAATAGCTTTTTTTTCTAGTGATGACAGATTTACATTTTAATTAATTCATAAAAATCAATCGTATATCAAACTAATTGTATTCCTATATCTACAATTTTCAGACAAACCTTGACTCTTTATGGATGATAAGGAACTTTTTGGAAAATTTGGATGAAGTTCGGGCTGTTGAAGCAATGGATGCGATGGTTAGAGAATCATGAATGAATCAGCATCTTGGTGTTTTATGTTTTGTACGGAATAATTTATTATATTTTTATTCCATAATTATTTGTTATTTCATTTTTTCGTTAAACGTCAATGTTGACATTTCTGATTCACTCAGAGAAAATGCTATGTTGTATTGTACCTTTTATACTCGAAAAAAAAATGTTATTTACCTTCGATATATTTGACGAATATATTTAACTTTTACACATGTAATGTTTTATCTTTTAAAACGTCTTAGTAAGAGGCGGTTCGGAAACAATGTTCATAGGACCAGAACCTGTGTGACCTCAGTACGAGAGAGCATAGCAAGAAAAAATGCCAATAAATAGCAAAATGTTTGTTGTCAAATACAGTGATCAGTTTCATTCTCAATTTGTCAGATTAGATATGAGATCGAGGTCGGTTAAATTGGAGCGAAGTTGCGCATTTTTATACTGAACAATTAACTGAGAGAAAATTTTACTAATTTTTTGTTTTTACAAGGAATCTGTCATCGTATTGTCCAAGGCGTTCTTGATAATCATAATTTATTGGCCCAAGTTATGTAGGTTGTCAAATAATACGAAAACAGAAAATATTAACAAAACTAAATACAGATTTCAGAGATACAACACTCAACTATGGTTTTTCTTATGGGTGCCATATTCAATTTTTGATAGGTCTGAAATATAATCACATAGTCAGAATTGAGAAAAAATCGTTTCTGCGAAAAGTGTGGTTTGGAAAGAACGCCAGCAATTTTTTTTTAACTCAATTCTAAGGAACTCAGGTTTTGAATAAGTAACTATATAAGCTAGAAAATTTTCCTTCGCAAAACGAAAGAAAGTCAGAATATGCTCGAATACGCCACCATTCACTTGTAAACAAAATTCTATTCTTTCCTTCAAGTTCTGAATTCAAGAAACATATTGAAAGGGAAAATACTGAATTATTATCTATGGAAATTTAAGAATTTTTTTATTTATTTTACTCATCGATAGTTTGATGAGCTGCGAAGAGGAAGTTCCATAACCACTAATTTTAGGACTGAGATAGAAAGACAGGACATTCGCGAGCGATTTAAAATCTGAGAAAACTAGTAAAATTATGTCTAGAAGTTGATGGTGGTGTATCCGATCATATTTTATAACTTTGTTTTCCGAAGAAAAAAATAATTCGAAACCTTAGTTTTTAAGTAGGTAAACTCGACAAAAATGTGAACGTTCCAGATCCAAATTTAATAAAATGTCTAAATATAGTTTTTTTTATTGAACAAAATTGTTGGTGTTCTTTCCGAAGCACTCTACCCAAGTAGGGTATTGTACAGTGGCGACAATAGGCGTCAGCGTTTTGATTGGCGACGCCATTAGGAGGCAAATTTTCTGTTTGTTTACATATGGATTTTATGGTGTTTAGTGACTAATTCTTTTTGTGTAGTTTATTTTCCAAAAATTTGGCAGTTTCATCACAGTATAACGAATAGCAGTGATTTCTCCAAACATTTTAGTGGTATGTACTACATGAATTCGTCTATGAAAATAACCTAACATTTGGTTTGTGCATATGGGCATGTTTAATCATGCATATTTCGTTTCAGTTTCAAGATAGAATCCTAATGAGTTCAATTTCTTCATTTAAGCCACTGAAGAGGCAAGTAATTCAAATCTTGGCGCACTTATTTGCCTCCTAATGGCGGAGTGGGCGGAGCTTATCAAGGATGGTAAACTAGAGAAGGATGGTTCATTCAAGCGATTTTTTCGGCCAAAAGGCGTGGCTTCCGAAGGCGCGCGATGACGTAGTCAACGGCCCTGAATTCAAAATTATTAATGCTGAATATCACTAAATGGGCATTAAAAGTAATTTTACTGTGATGTACCTTTTTATAATCGATACATATTGATTATTGATGGTTATTGGTATCATATGGATTCAAATATTAGTAATTTTTGTGAACAAAAACTCCTTGATTCACAAAAATTCCTGAATGTCCACCAAGAAAATAATACATGAGATGATTAACGTTTACAAAACAGGGAATATACCTATTCCATAAATAGTAAGTACCTAATACCTACCTTGAAAACAATTTCATATTAAAAATAGGGAAATTTCAATGAAGAATTCATAGGTACTGATGAATGATGCATGTAATGTATGTGTGCATATATATTATCCAATGCACAGGTTATTGAAAGTTTATATTTTGAATTGAAATTGATATACCTACCTATTTTATCAAGTTTAACAATTATCAGTAAATGGTGAAAATAAAATACATTCTTTAATTTAAGTTATACAGAGTGGCCACTTTTTTAATGGGATTGTATTGGTAACTTTCAAACCATAAGAGTTAGAAGGTCGGTCAAATGGAGAAAAAGTTGCATTCATAGAAGCATTGTCAAGCATCAAACAAATCGAGATTATCAGGGCCGGTTATTGAGATATCATAAGAAAAGTAAATTCTGTCATTTTGATTTTTCTTTTTTTCCCACTTTATTTCGAATATTATCAAAAAATATCACAAAAGTTTTTTATTCGACAGTAAATTATCCTCATTTTGAAATAATCAGATTTTGTATCTAACGTTTCGAACGCTCTGGGCCACCCTCAACCTGATTTTTTTCAATACGGACCTGCATATTTTATGACACTTTTCTAAATAACTTTCAACGCTGAATTCATCGACATATCATGAAATGTAATTCAAAGTTGATTTTCAGGTGATTTTGATAATTTGGATAAGGGTCAAAATCACCTGAAATTCAACTTTAAATGACATTGTATGATATGTCATTAAATTCAGCGCTTAAAGTTATTTCGAAAAGTGTCATAAAATATGCAGGTCCGTATTGAAAAAAATGAGGTTGAGGGTGGCCCAGAGCGTTCGAAACGTTGGATACAAAATCTGATTATTTCAAAATGAGGATAATTTACTGTCGACATTTTTTGATAATATCCGAAATAATGTGGGAAAAAAAGAAAAATCAAAATGACAGAATTTACTTTTCTTATGATATCTCAATAACCGGCCCTGATAATCTCGATTTGTTTGAACTGCTTGACAATGCTTCTATGAATGCAACTTTTTCTCCATTTGACCGACCTTCTAACTCTTATGGTTTAAAAGTTACCAATACAATCCCATTAAAAAAGTGGCCACTCTGTATGTACCTACATTATACATAATATATAAATATATTGACATCAGTTTCGATTTTCTCATTAGCTGACTATTTTCTTCATTTATACATTGGACTCTACTATAGATGCAATCCACTATCCAGAATCCAGGTTGTTTCTCTTATTTGCAGGTTTTTATATCCTCATTATAGCTCGAAGTATATATAAAATTCCTGAATCTGCAGATTACATGGAACATCATAAAATAATGAGAATATAGGTACTTCTTTTTCATAATACATTTTCATCTACTCATTTTGTAGATCTCTTTCTTGAATTTGGTTGGACAAATCACAGCTCTGATGTATGACTTGTATCAGGATTCACAACATCTGCATGTTCACAACTTATCCACCTTTTCCAAAAAGTATCCCAAACAATAAAATCAGTGCTTTTTTGAAATGTGTGGTAAATAATACTGGAATCCTCTTGGTTTTTGTCCAAAAATAGGAAATCTGCTACCTGGCATACTGGTTATTTAGATGGAAATGATTTCATAAACACTACACACTTTTCAATGAAGGTGATGTAATAATTTATTAATATTTATCGACACCACTAAATCTTCTTACTGAGTAATTTGTCTATACCTACAATTATTGAAGAACTCTATTTGAAAAAAAAAACAATTCGTACAGCCACAATCCACAATTGTGCCACAATATGAATATCGAAACATAATTACATAAACGTAAACAAAGATTGAGGGCCGTCAGTGACGTCACAAACGCTGTTCGATGTGCCAACATTGCGTCTTATGGCAATGAACCATCCTTCTCTAGTTTACCATCCTTGGGAGCTTATAGCCCTATTGTCGCCACTGTCGTGGTCTTGTATAGAGTGACTGTAGGGTATTGTATCTGTGACATCAAGAATGCATTGGAAAATACAATAACATTCAGATTCCTGGTAAAACTTGCCTGAAGAACGACAGCTACAAATTTCCGTTCTTATTCCAATAATTCAGAAACTTCAAATGATACAACAAATTTTCTTTCATATAATTTCGGTTTTCTAAATACAAAGATGCCTACCAATAAATCCTTGATCATTACGGAAGTTATGGGGGTGCTACCATGAAAAGTGAGACACGCTGGTTTATTTATTATTAGTGTGCTTGTAACCTTGAGAACAGTTGGTTTTTCCGTTTTTACTCCAAATATGAGAAAATCTAAAATGTATATATTTTTTATTTCACTAGTGACGTTAACAATAGGGTAGAAAATAGACCATGATACCCTCTTGTACGCTACTAGTATTAATTCAAGATGTTTTTCTTTTCAAAATAAATAAGTTTCAATAGAAAATACTTTTATAATTCTTTATATTCAACCCGTGTACCTATAATATTTGCAACGAGTACATTTACTAAAAAATATATTTAAGTAATTTCTATTCAGCATTTTTTGATAAGAATCTTCCGTTTTCCGAATCTCCCAGGACAATCGAGTTACATCGATTAGTGTAATGATCTAAAAATGGTGACTATACAGCGTGTCTCACCTCAAACGGTTTCCCCTCTATATCTCAGTTATTAATCATGCGATTCCAACCAAATTTGGTGTGGTATGAATAACCATCAATATGATCAGTTTTACAGATATGAACATCATTTTGGACAGTGCCGTGCGCCGTGCGTTTTCATTGATATAAAAAGGGGTCGATTTTTCATTAAATCATATTAGGCATTTTTTACATAAAATGTAACCTCATGTTATTGTTCTTCATGGTTCGAAACCGATATATGTAAATTTTCACCTACTTTCTACGGAGGGATTTGAAAAAACGGGCACATCCAAACTGCATTTTTGCGAACGTAAATAATACTCGTTTTAAGAAGGGGTTAACCTTTACAAACATGTCAGAGTATATTTGCGGTGTAAAGGGGGAAGTAAAAATCTCGAGCGAAAGGGGCGGAGACCAATGTCGAACAAAAAACGCTAAGCGCTGTTGGCGTCTCACTCCAACTCAGTGTCGCGTAAATTCGTAGTAAATAGTCTTGCCCTGGTCAACCCTGGTCGAGTGGTCGCTCGGAATCTGTGGCTCGGGATGGCTCGGGTCTGCGGCCGTCGGCCGGCCGTTACAATTCTCAGAATAGGCCTCCGGCTTTTCATCACTCATCAGTATATTTTGAACTTACTGTGTCTATGAGGATAATTTGATATGATATGGGAAATATAAAAAAACTTGTCGAAACAGATGAAACCCTTTCGAATATCAAAAACAGTAACACAAAAACGTCTACACGAGCTAAATTGAAACTTATAAATACACAAATTAGAAAATGTCTCTCGGTCGTGGGAGAAATGGGACTTTCGATTGGACAAAAGAGAAAATTTCAAGCAAAAATTGGTGAGCTAAAACGGGTTAGATTTCTCATTCCAAAAATAAATCGGGGGCATGTAGGTTCAGGATTGATACCCTCTGTTCGGTGGCTAAATGTAGAATCAATTTGCAACTCGAGAATTCAGACAGGGCTCGTTATCAATTTGAATCACGATGAAATTGAATGCTTTCTCATTGATGCATCGTATGATGAATATGGACACAGAATAAAAAATGCTGTTTATGGAGAAACTATACTGAACATTTTTATACACAACAAAATATATCGAAATATTCTTCTTCGATAGGTATGAATGAATGACATTTTTCAAGGTATTCAGTATATATCTTTACTGAACTTGAAAACTCGAAAACTCACATGATATATTTGAAAACAAAATTTACAAATAACATCCTATTTGTCTCTTATATTTTGACCCTTACCTACAGCATCAAGTATACGAGGTGGAAAAAACATTGAATATAAAAGTTGTAGGGTTTCATCGGTCCTATATTTTATCACTTCCAAAACGAACAAATGCGAATCGCAATTTTTTTTTTCAAATGGATCACCCCCGGTCATAGGTTTATAGTCAGAAGTCCACTTGTTTGTTTTATCTTCTGGTTTCCATGGTATATTGTATCCATATGCAAGGAAAGGATCAAATCAAAATTTCATTGGAAATTTTCATTCAATATTGGAATTGAAATAAGTGGAAAGCGGCTTGAGGAAAAAAAAAAGTATTTCATTCTGGTTGAAAAAAAACTGTATTTTTTTCAATTTTGCAATTCGCATTTGTTTGTTTTGGATGTGCCAAAAGATAGTACCGATGAAACAGCCCGAAGGTAGTACAGAAATATCTCTTATTTCCATATTACTCTCGTATCTACTGGTCAACTATTTCAGGCAGCAAATATTTCATGTAAAAATCTACTAATTTTGATTCCATCTTATCTTGCCAAAATCTATCATTACGATGAATTTTTTTAATTTTTATTCCTTTATTTGTCCATACCGCGAAATAACCTGCATGAAATTTCGAAAAAAAAAAGTCGATGGCGACCCTCGAATGACGAAACGTCGTATTAAAAATTCTATACTGCTAAGTTATAGAGCATGAAATACAGTTTCAAGAAAATGTCTGCTCTTTTCGTATCTATTAAAATAAAGCCAATAAAAAATTAAAATCTAAAATCTAAAATTTGTATTTCTTTGCGGCTCATTGTTGCGCACATGAATACACAACTTTTTCTTGATTCAACCGATCCTGTATCTCTAACCGTTATCGAATTCCCAATGTAGGGCTTCGAATATCGATTCCAATTATTTCTTATAAAAACATTCGAAAATATTTACGTACCTTATCAATCTCAATATCTTTTTTTCGACTGACAATTTCCTCACAGAAAGTCTTTTACGATGTTTATCGCCTGTTCGATAATTTGAACTCGACATGATTGATCACAATAATAATACTAGTTCACAAACTAACAATAGTGTCACCATCTGAATGCAATCGCAAACTATGATACATGCATATCTGGACGGTCCTTTGATGTGCACATAGCGCCTGCCGCCGCCGTTCGCAAAACATGTTTACGTTTTCTTTCACCTAATTAGTCTTATTCGAGAATGCAATGAATCCTTTTCGCAACTTCCATTGATATCATCACATGTGCTAAAATTATTGGAATAGCTTCAGTGCTATTTTTGGTTTTTATGAATGAAAATACGATTCATTCATAAATTCATAGTATCCATGTAAAAGTGCTTATTTGGTGCGAGGGCGCTCGAATCAGTCATGAAAAATGCTCCGTAATTGAGTCTGCAGGGGTTCAGCAAAAATCATTTTTGAGCTAGTAATTATTGATGGATCGCGATAATTTTTTTTTTCAATAGAGACAATTGTATGATTGAGGCATCTCTCGGAGTACTTTTTCGAAATACGATATATCTTGTGAGATAAAAAATAGTGAATATGGGAGAAATTTCGCAACTTTTTTACTAGTTTTTTTTCAAAAAATCAAAAAAGTACTACGAGAGATGCCTAGATCCAACCTTCCTCAAGCAGAAAGTGAAAAAAAAATTCGATTTATTTCAGCGAGGTCCGAGTAATATGATTTTTGCCATTCCTTGTTTCACAAAGTTTTACCATCAATCCCAAATAAGGTTAACCCCCTCTTAACGGAATTTTCAGAAGAACCATCGTCACATTCAGTCCGCCCTCTTCAGTTATTGCCAGAAATTGGCATTAGAAACATTTTACGAATAAGTGAATTGGAAGAAAAAGATCTCTGATAGAGTTGGCCCCACGTTCACCGGACCTAACTCCTATGCATCTTTACTTCTGGGGTATAATTGAGAATACAGTATATACAAGAATTGGTCTCGAAGAACTAACAAATATAATTGAAATAGCACGTGCTGAAATATCGCCTGCTGAGCTTATAAATGTGAATGCACATTTAAGGAAGCGTCAGATGAATTTATCATGTTGGAGGGCGGTACTCCGACCACATTTGATGATCGTTCTTCTGAAAATTCCGTTAAAATGAGTTTTTACGCTCGCGAAAATGCAGTTCAGATGTGCTGTTTTTTCAAAACCCTCTATAGAAAGTAGGTGAAAATTCACATACGGGGGTTTCGAACCATGAAGAACAATAATATGAGTTTAGATTTCCTGTTGAAAAATGCCTAATATGATTTTATTAAAAATCAACCTTTTTTATATCAATAAAAACGCACGGCACTGTCCAAAATAATGTTCATCTCCGCAAAACTGATCATATTGATGGTTATTCATACCACCCCAATACCAAATCAATATTGAGGCACAGAATAACCTTAGAGAAGGATATGTTACAAAAGTGGGGTAAAAGTTAGTTTTAGACATGTAAAAAAGAAAAAAGCTAACACGGACGACTGCGGGAGAAATTTTGTTAGTCAGGATACTTGCCTCGAAATTTTGGAATATAATTTTGTTTTTTCACCTAAATGGTGCATTCTATTGAAATTTTTTTGGGTAGGTAGGGCGAATGGGTAAAGCAGAATTATCGGTGAATGATATTGACAAGTGATCAACCCTATAGACCAGTGTTTTTCAACCTTTATTCCCACACGACCCCTTTAGTATGAAGAAATATTTCACGATCCCCCTACCCGTTGCTTTTTTTTCATGTATTTTATTTTGTGACAAATATTCAATCCAACATATTTATTCATTTTTATAATTGATTTGTAATTATTAAAAATGGATAAATTTCTGAAAAGACCAACAGAACCGTCAACTTCTAACGGTAGTGATGAAACTAAAATAAAGAAAAAATGTCTTTATATATGACGACAGTTATTTGAAATTCGGATTTACTGTGATACAGAATATCCAGAATTGACAAAAGAGGCATTGAAGTGCTTGATTCCATTTGTAACTTCGTACTTGTGCGAGTTGACATTCTCATCGATGGCCCAAATAAAAAGTGAAGAAAGAAATCGCTCAAATTTGGAAAAGGATTTAATTCTCCTGGTAACAAAAACGGATCCACGATCGATGGGAGAAATCGATTCATGAAAAACAAGCCAAACCTTCGCATTGAGAGTTATCATTTTATTTCTTGTTAATTTTATACAAATCTTTAGGATGGAAGAGATCTCATAAGTTATTTTTATTGTTTGTTCACTTGATTCTGTCCTTTAGTTTACAGTTTTCTTAATAAATCTTCTCAAACACTATTGTTCTTGTACTGCAGTAGCTTTCCCAACCTTTTGCAACTCCCTTATAGAAGCTTCGCGACCTCCCACATGTTGAAAAACACTGCTATAGCCTATTATGTATAAATCTATTCCCATTAGCTTGAATTTTTTCTCTTGAAATATAATTTGCATAACAAAAAGGAAAAAAATATTCACCATAACATTGATTGTCTAGTAGAAAAACAACTACTTTCGTGGCAAATATCACGCAGAACATTGAATTATTCGCACTGTGAATGCAGATTGCAAATGTTTCTTATTTCATCCAGGCACCGCTTCGAGTGAAGATTTCAGGGTCTCTACTCGGTTGACTGCACTGATGGGTTTAATAAGCTCTAAATCAATCTGTAGGATGTTAAGCGTACCTTTCTCGATTTGAAGTTTTTCTTAGGAGGAAAAATTTTTCGTCCAGTTCGTGGGTTTTTAATTTTGCATATAGATAAAAGCAGATGATAAGTAAGTCCAGAATACCACAAATATGTATAATATGTCTTGTAGATAACATAAGGTGATAATAAAATATCAAAAGGAAACCTTTTACTATAAACACGATATTGATGAAGTGGGAAATACTTATTTATAATGTAAACACAAAGATATATGCAATAAACTTGTAGATGATAAACAAGTCAAGAATATAAAAACATCAAGAGGTTTCCCTTGGGGGTTTCCAGTTGATACTCGATAAGATGAAGATAGGAACCAGTGGTGTCTCTCAAATAAATTTCCTCTCAGCCGAAAATCATTCCTTTATTTACCTAGTTCGTTCATAACATCGCAATGATGAGGCACAAAACGAAGATTGAAAAGGTACAGGGTCTTATCGTATATTTTGAACCCCCCTTAACTTTCTTATCTATTGTTCAATTGCTCTTTTCAAAATATGATCTTATGTGATTTTTCTTGTAGATTTCATATATGTGAACAGAAAAACAGTTGATGATCTGAAAAAAAGTTATGAAAATATACTGTTTCAATTCACGCCTGTCTGATTGGAACCACAGAAATAACATAAGCAATAGAAATCTTCCTTGAAATTCGATCTTACCGGCATCTTCATTCGAGTCGTGGAAATATTAGTACCTTTTCAAACGGTCTACAAGTTTTTCGCCGAAACAATTGAAGAGCTATTTCACCATCCTATATCCATCCACCTTGGCTGTTAACTACGTATATGGGGAGATGGAACAAATGCGTCTCACTGACAGGTTATTATTACCATGTAGCTGATTCAAAGACATTTACTGCCACGTTAATAAATGACTCAATATAGAAAATGAAATTAAGAGATCAATTTCTTGTCGGCGGAGAATTGATTTTTTCAAATAATTTTGCGCGAAAACCAAGTTATACATCCAGAATAAAAACTCTTATAAGTTATTTCAGGGGTTGAAGGAAAAATATGACAAGTGGCTGTCGTTAGAGTTGGAATTGAAAAAGATATTTTGACACCTTATTGTAGTAGTCGAAGAGTATTTTTTTTATTTGCTGTTTTGTTTCACAAAATCGGATAATAAATAGCGACGTGTTTTTTGTCACTCAGTATTTTTTTCTCATTATGCTGCTACGTGAAAAGAAAAACATATATAATGAGAGTAACCATTTACTGTGAGCAGATGAGTACGTCTATGGTAAAGCTATCTATATACTCCTGGAGAATGTGAATAAGTGGTCAGTCAAGTCCGTGAACTTGGGGTTATTTGATTCGAATGTTATTGCTTATAAATTAGACGTACATAGTGTAACACAGTAAACAAAAGAGAAGATAGGTAGGTATATCCACAACAAGATAAAAGCTTCTACAAATAACAGTTACTTTATTTTATAACAACGAAGAATCCGAGAAAATGGAAAACTTTATTTGTATTCTTATAATCGGTAAGTCTTTATTCTTACATGTAAATGGTTCACCTTAATCACAATTAACTCAAAGTTAAAAAAGATACCTACCTCTACAATGAATAACATTACCAAGCAGGAGATTTAAATACTTAAAAGAACCTTTTTATATTGAGTAGCGCAGAAATTCATACAGAATAGTAGGTATAGTTTATAGTACTAGACAAAAGTGTGTATCACTCAGAACCTTAGAATAAATACTCTCAATATTGCAATTCAAAACTCTCTCCTCCAAACTTCATCAAAATTTCCAGCTTCCTTCGTTTTGGGAATGTCGTGTATCCCGTCACGTCAACGCCGCCAATTCAATTGGTCCAACAATTTTGACGACTTTGACAACGACCGAAACAACCAGCAAGAACCAAACAACAATTTGAACGATGACAGCAACAGACCTATCAATCAACTACAAAGGCAAGGTATTCCCCAACAGCCTGAAGCTTCCATTCCAACCACTACGACTACCACTGCTGCCACTACCACTAGGGCTTCAGCTTCTTTCACTAGGTGCATGAATTCTTGCCTGACTACACAGGAATACAATCCAGTGTGTGGTACAGATGGTAATACGTATAGTAATCAGGGGAAGTTGAGGTGTGCTGCCAATTGTGGTGCTGGTGAGTACCAAACTGTATTTAAATAGTCTATCAACAAACTTCCTTACAATACAATACATTCGTATGTTTGATGACGCAGATATATTTTCTCGGTTATTGTCAGACACATTTCAGAGATTCTAAATGTACTAAAAAACGAAGATCGAAGATGATATTATAGTTCATGACGAAAACCGGGCCTGTGACTTTGTTTGGGATAGAATTTCGAAATTTGGAGGGTACATATGTAACACCTTATTTCTATTTTACTGATATAATATTGCTCTCTGAATTACTTCCGGTTTTACCGGAAATGACCTCAACTTCCGATTTTCGAACGGGGCATTTTCGGATTCAGTTCATGCAGTGAATACAATTGCGAGTAAAACTCAAATATTTTTCTAGAATAACTTTGCTTTTTCAAATGAAATGATGTTGGGCCAAGTTATTTTTTTCAAATATCAAAGCACAAATTGAATCGAAAGAAGTCACATGATTCTCGTGGCCAACTGACTACCCTATATGAATTAGACCATCCTATAGATATTTCAACCGAAACAAAACAATCAAAAGCAGTATGTGTCTTCTGTAAACAGGTTAAGTGCCACGTGAGGCCAACGCGGAATCTCCCAAAAAAAAGCCTTATTGGCCGCGTGAAGCCAACGTGGACTCAAATATTAGTCGGTCATAAAATTTAAAGTATCTCCACAATGGCTTCTCGTATCCATTTGAAATACACGTGAGCGTTTTCGGCTCGGCCAGATGGTCTAAAAACCGTACTCGGCCTGTGCTTTTGAGAGTCCAAGTGGGACTCACATGGCTTATTCGTGAATAAAAAAAGTATTTGGCCAGTGGGTACATGAAATTTTTTAACTTTGCGACACTCAACCTGTTAAATTTGTTTTTTTTTCACTCAAATTCTTGCTTGTACATTTTTTCATCCGCTCAGAAGTTCAGAGGAAATATCTCACGAGTACTGCTCCTGTAGTAATGTGTATTCATATCGCTTTTTATGTTTATCTTTTTCTCTTTGTCATTTTCTGATTTTGAAATCCATCAGTTGACGTAATTTTTTGAAAATAGAAAAAGCACTTATCGGAAAGGTGTTCAAATTCTTTCTGTAGTAATATAAATTCACATATAAATGTAGGTACTTCAAAATAAAAATAAACATGCTTCATGAAATTCTTCAAAATATGACATTAAGTACCTACCTCTATCAATCAAATGTGTGACATAGGATGGTGAAACAATTCTTTATAGTGATATTTAGAAATTTTATAAAATAAATAGTTCGTTTTGACCAATTCTTTTGGTGGTGAACACCGAAAGGATTGGCGCCACCTATGAGAACTTCGGAATAATTACTACGCTTCGAAAGTTGACACTAATCATGTATGCGAAAATCGAGAACTTTTTTGTTACCTGGGGATAGATCGAGGGATAATGGCATTGACTGATTGCTTTTTTTTCGTTTTTGATTTTCCTAATTTCTTGTTTATATTTCACAGGTGTTCGGCGTCTCCGAGGAGGAACTTGTCAACCGCTTTAAATGGAATACATATAAGACGAAATTTGACTGACTAAGAATAGATCATGTTCATAATAATATATTTAATGTGTTCAAATGTTCAAATTCATTCAAATAAAATAATACTCTACTATTAAGCGAACAAAAATAGCATGTGATTTTACGTATAACTTATCCATCCTAATTTATATCGCAAATAAATTTCAATAATTTAACAGTTTTTTTGATTGTAATAGGCCCAAATCTATCTCCATGGTGAGACAATCTGTTACTTTTCTGATGAATCTTCCAGGCATATGTACACCAATCTGGATTATATTTCAAAAATGTTTAATGATACATGGTATATCAAAAAAGTGTGGGACATTAGTTTTTATTTTTCAATGGATCGCCCCATATTTCATTTGATCATGAATATGCAGCACCTGAACAAATTCCCAGATTTAAAATTTTCTACGAATTAAAATGGAAATGGCTTGATCTACTAATGACTTTATTCTTCTTCAGGAGTATATTTTTCTAAATTGAGGTACATATCTAATAGCTACAAAATTTTCCAAATAAGTGTCGTTTGAGACAAAATTTATAAATTTTTTAATTGAATAAAATAATTCACCTTAATGCGTACTTATTTCTGCCGGTATATTGGTGCATTCAAAATATGCAAGTCCGAACTTCTCCGTGAAAATATAAGTATTATGGCTGACCACATGTGGGACTGATGAAACTTGGTTCACCAATTATCGCGGGGTTTTCAACAGGCACCATCACTGAGCTATAAAAAACCCACGAGTAACCTCATGAATCCAATTGAAACATTAATTCATTTGAATTATTACCTTCAGGAGATAAATTGATTGGACCAAGGGTAGAAGAAAATCTTGGGCTCTTTCAAAAGCAAAAACTATGCAGTGTGTATATAGGTATATACAGTGCCCGTTTTACCCTATATTAATTTTTGAACCGCGACGAAATTTGGCTTGAATAGCAGATGGAAACCTACTTTTTTATGGAAAAATGACCCATTTTCTATTAATCTGTTCATAATTCATCAGTTTTGTCTGCTAACAATTATTGAAGACAAGACAAGTAAATGTTTGAGTAGGTTCATTATGGTGTCTTAGTTGAAATAAAGACGAATTTTGTTTTTTTTTTCAATAGCAGAAATTTCAGATGTGGAATTATGGTGTATATATTATTCGAAACAATATATGGGGTCAAATCTCCGAGAGTACTACAAATTATTCGTGTACAATTTTTTTTCAACTCATCGTTGGAGTGCTTTTAATAAAAATTTATATACCCGGTAATTTTTTCCTTTATTCATGTTTGACTACTACTATTTTGGACTCCTGAACTCGAAACAGGAGTCACAACACATTTCTGTTATTTGAAACACAAAATTCATCTTTTTAACTGGAACACGCTTCCATTTACTTGTTTTCATAAATTTTTTGCGAACAAAAATTTCATTATTTGACTAAAATTCATCTTTCTTGCAAATGTAAAAAAGACCCGCCGAAAATCGAGCCCGACTGGAGCCGTACAATCAGGTGGGCTGTGGTGAATTGGTATTTAGAAAACTAATTAGTTTTTTATTGATATTTTCAATGAAAATATTTTCGAGATCGCGACACTTCCGGTTATCCGGGACATCAACTTTGTAATTTTAAGTAGAACCCCCTTTATTTTATTACATTTTCAGATTCTCACCGAAGAGCTGATTCCACACTTTTAGAGTCTATATAGCGGGAATGCTTGAAGAAATCTAGGTTATGAAAATCTACCATTTCAAACTCCTAGATGAAGATTTCATCCAGCTCACCAAAAATAGAAAAATGCTTCAATTTTAATAGTTTCACATCAAACCTATACCTATATTATTGTTACCGCGACAACGGTTTTTTTTTCAATGCCAACTTGTTTTTGGTTTAGTTTGAAAATCATTGTTTCAATTACCAAATAAGTATGTCACTTTTCAAACGTTAGAGTAAAGTGTTATTAGAGGGAATCAATTCTCAAGACTTATATAAGATCATTATTTTCAATCAGATGATATATTCTACTTAGAATTTTGTTGAATGATTCACATTCATTCATATTTATGTAAGTGGAAAATCAGACGACTCAGACATCAGTATCCAGGTAGGTATATCCAATCACTTCGCCCATATAAAATCGTTTAGTCAAATTATTTTATGTTCATTTTCCTTCAGTGGTTCGTGTAGTGCGAGTTGATAATGAGTTTTACATTGAGAAAAGCATGTAAGTATTGATTCAGAATAATTCTTGGAGACTTCGATTTACAGTCGAGTTATCGTTTAATGATCCTTACCTCAGATCATTTTTGGGACAACATATTATATACAGCAAAAATCCATTCACTTTACTCGTATTCTGATTTCAACAAAAGATTTGTCACTATAGAACAGGAATTGAATAATCCAGAAACCCACAGCCAGAAGGTGAACTGGTCATACTTTCTTTCACAAAATGACCAGTGTTTTCCAATGGAAAAACTCAAGGACAAACATGAAAACCCAATTACTTGATATGATCACACTTCAAAAATAATGAGGTATCCTGTCTGCAGTAAAGAACATATATGTGTGTCATGAGATGAAGATAAGGATTAAATAATGATCCAGTCAAAATTGACTGTACATACAACAATTCTCAAAGAGCTGAAAATTGTATTATTTTTCATCGTGTGACTGCACGATAGGAAACCCTCTACACCTTTTCCAGTTGTATTTCAGAAACCATCGAATTAATTTCAGAAAACATCATTGAATTTCAGATTAATCACTTGTATTTCAGAAAGTATCAATTGTATTTCAGAATAGTAAGTTTAATTTCAGAAAGCGTCAAATGTATTTCAGAATAGCGAGTTTAATTTCAGAAAGCATCGATTGTATTTCAGAATAGTCAATTGAATTTCAGAATTCGTCATTTTTAATCAGAAAATATCAAATGTATTTCAGAAAGCGCATTTGTATTTCAGAAACAGAATTCGGGCTTCTTCTACGAAGAAATCGATAAATATTAGAAAATATATGATCCTGTGCAGGAATAATAAAAATCTAACTGCATACGCAATTTTCAACTCGAAAATCTAAAAATATAATCATTTAGAGGGTCACATTTAAAATAACGAAGTGGCGGTGCATTTCTGGTACAATCGGAAGTGCTACCGATACATTCTTGAGAATATTATGTTGAATGGATAGCCCCCATAAACATTAATTTACTATAAAATTTTCTGATTCGGTTCACTTTATACACATCAGTAGGTACACAATGTTGTGATGGAGGTTTTGACCTACTAGCTCCTCTCAATCTCGTTAGCAACTACTTGATTTATCAGAGAGAAATGGGAAATTATACCAACAAAACATGAGGAATTCTGAAATTCAGTTGACTATTCTGAAATTCAATTAACGCTTTCTGAAATTAAACTCACAATTTTGAAATACAATTGATGTTTCTGAAATTAAACTCTCTATTCTGAAATACATTTGACGCTTTCTCAAATTCAACTCACTATTCTGAAATACAATTGATACTTTATTATTGTGATTCCGTTTTGTTAGACAGTAGTATTCTATTGATAAAAAAGTACAGCTTTTGTTTTAATATTTTGACTGGAATCTATTAAATCATAAGTTTTGACAAAAATTTGGTAATTCTGAACAATCGGCGTGTAGAACTTGAATTTTCAATAATTGCAACATTCCAAATTTATACACGCCAATTGAAGGGTTTTAAGTATAAAATTTGGATTACGGAACTTTTTCACGATATAGATATATAACTTTAAAAATATAAGTTCGGTGCATTGAATTCGATTGTAAAAATTTAGTGAGGTTTACTGAAAAAAAAATGGAATTATGAAAACATGAATACAAATAGATATAGGTAATAAAAATGTTATAAAACCATTTCGACGTGGTCACCATCTTCAATCAGATGGTTTTTACATGACTCCTTTATCGGTTATTCAAAACTCATAATAAACATATTGGACCACGTCATAACTCAATTGATATCATTTATGTGAAATATATATGTGTGACATATTTTAGTTCTTAATGCGACCATATAGATTAATTCGATGGTAATTCAATGGTTTAGGGGGTGGCCAATCGGCATATGGGAGTTTTTTCGTAATATCGTTAGTGTGGAAAACACTCGGTACGTCGATTTTACTTTCGAGGGAGACATTTTATTGTTGTCTTACCTGCAGCACCGTCACTTATTCAACCTTCGAGCAACAGTCAAGTGGAACATCGTTTGAAAGTCCGCTAAATTCATTAAACAATGGTGTACATTTTTTTTGATGAGATGATTGGGTATATAGGGTGTGACTGCCTGCTGTGACATGCCACTATTTCAGCTTAATTTGATTCAATTGAAACAAATACAGGGTGGTTTAAAATTCAGAACTTTGAACCAATGTATATTTGTTCCAATTGAATGTCAGAAGATATAGTATATAAATGAAAAGTTGAGATATAGGGACAAATGTGAAGTTGAAAAATATCGATTTTTCACACCATATATATGTATCTGTAAAATAAACTATACACCATTGTTCAGGTACCACTCGACCCCTATATTCCTTATTCGAAATTTAGGGGTTGCTCACCACGACAGTGCTGCTGGTAGGACAACGGTTTTTCCACTTTCACCGAAAACCCCCATGTCAAATTTTCGATGGGCCACCCTATAAGTGAATATTAATTTTCCATTTCTCATAGGCTTTGCGATTATCATATATGGGGCGTTTTGTCATGAAACCTGGTACACATTTTCGAAACAAGATGTCTGGCACAATCGTCATCGTCATCCAGATAAAAACCAAGACGAAATAATCCACTTTCCTGATGAATTTGATATGACTCGATATGGAGGTAACATATTATTTTTTACATAATATATTATATTTCATGATATTCTCAATCACATAAAATCATTTCAGTGTCTATATTTAGTAAATGCGCTAACCAAAATTTGATTAATACTCATCTATATATGTTCAAAATTGTATTCATTTTCTTTTCAAATTCATCATAAACATTAAGCACATGAAGGTACTTTCATAGGGGTAAACTTACACAATCGATAATAGGGATAAGGATATTATAATATCAGTGGAATAAAGCCACTAAGCAAACGCATGCGAATCGCAAAAATAAAAATATCACCAAATCATTTTTCACACTTTCAGCTCTTGTGAAAGATATTTTTCTTCTGTCTCTGAATATAATATAGTTTGCTTGTGCTTCCCTAAGTCGATTTCCACTTATTCAACCTACAATATTGAATCAAGATTACCAATTTATATTTACAGGCTGGCTCAGACTAGCGAGACTGAGATTGATAGCGAAACAGCAAACCTTTTGAGTTTTTGTCGCTTTAGTAGTTTGTATTTTGATAAAGGCTACATTTTAAAACTATTTATATCAAAGTAAATTTTTTTATTATGGAATAATTTTGAGATTCTCCCTTTCAAAGCTGATTTCCTTGGTGTATCACACGACTTAATGGGGTCTAGCTGGAAGAAAAAGAGTGTGAAAAATCAAGGATTTTTTGTGTCGAAAATATTGATTGTTGCTCAAAACTATCTAACGACATTTAATTACCTAAATCACATGAAGATGGCGGTTCAGAATTCTGAATTCACTGTTAAGCTCTCATCTGACATTCATTTTTGACAGTTCGATTTCACTTCCGAAGAACAAAAATCGCGTATCAATATGGAGTTTATATTACTCATTTTCGTTTTCATAATGACTTCATTACCAAAATAGAAAAATTATTATTTCATTGTATTATTTATTCTCTAATTTCGCAAGTACGATTAAAATCCATAAACAACATTTCTCATTCGAGGTTCGGAGTGGAAGGACAATAATCACCGATACAGAAAAATGTTTGATGATTTGAAGTCTCCTACCACTACAGAAAGTATCAGAGCTTTAGCTGTACCGGGAATGGGTACAACAAGATCACCCTGTGATCGACCTGTGACGACCCCATATGTGGAGATAATGAGATAACGTATACCAATATGCAATGGTTCAAGTGTGCATTGAAGTGTGGCAGAAGTAAGTACTATTATTTATTTGGGCCGTCAATTTCCGAACATATCCGATCTGCCAATGACGTTCGATTCGTAAAATAGTAGCCATCTGCAGATCATGATTAGCACAATAAAGTCGACATTATTCCCAAGAAAAAAATAACTGTATGAATTATACCCGCAAAAGATGTCTAGAATCAAGTTGTGAAGGAATAATTCCTATACAAATTCGACCTCAAACGGTACACGGTACATGAATAAGATAGGAATTCTAAAATTTTATTATTTTTGACAGTTCTGCGAACTTTAAAAACAGTGGCAGATGTGTTGATCATATCGATGGCAAATTCACATTTCCACCTATGAGGTTTTGCCTTGTCAAACCTGATCACTTTTGGAATGCTACTATAATTCAAATATTCTGAGAACAACTTCGAATGAATATCACAAACCGCATCCCTATGTAACATGAAAAAAAATCCTCTTAATTGATGACACATGACCGAGCACATGACAGAAATTTGGTTTTATAGCCTCAGCCGTTAGGAAATTAAATCAACAACTAAGAATGTTGAATACATGAAAAAGTCTATGCGGGTTTATACATTTACATCTGTCACTTGATTAATAATTATTAACTACGGAGTTGTTAACTTTCAGCTTAATTAAGGATTGAGAAATGTTGTGGACAGAACGCGCAAAACGATTAGAATGCCATCATTCGTCGTTTTAAAACTTTTGGCGGGCATGTTAGTATCGATATTGATTATTACTTTAGTGTTATGGGTTTCAGGTTCAATTTTTTTTGATTTTATGCTCATTTGATTAATAATAAAACATAATTTAACACACATTGAGCTTTCAATCATGTACCATTCAACTTCTGATTCTCAATTGTATTGTTTATAAACACCTTCCTTATTGTTAATTCCCAATTATTAATTGTTAATTCTTAGTTTAGTTTAATCTATATATTATACGATTCCGCATATATCATTCGAATTATCGGGAATCACAGCTCTTCATCCGATTCCCATATTGTTTAATATAGATTATCTGGTTCGCCAATTATTGGTAGCTCAGTGACTTGTATGGGGGCAATATACCAGATTTACCTCAGCTGCTGGTGCAAGAGGTTCATCCTGATTACCTTGTTCTTTTTATCCTTTGTCGAATATTTGTTCGAATCCCTGAAGAGTATTCTCGTCCCGATACAGTAGTTTACTCAAAATTGAAGTCTCTCCAGTGCCCTTAATAAATTTCGTCCATGAGGAAGGCCGGAAAGTGCATTTCTTCCTATTCCGTGTTTCTACTCATGAATGTCCAGTATTGGGTCCTCAGATCCGGTTTCTGGAACTGAAGAGTTTATTCTTTTTGTCCTGTTCCAGAAACGAAAACCAACACCCTTTTGTGTGATACCCAATATACGGTAATTTCCAATTTGAATAGCAAAGAGGTTGTCAGAGAGAAACAATACTGAAAGTCGCTACTGACTATCACCTTCACTTCTATTTTGGCGCATATGCGCAGAAATTCAGCCTTACCATTTAAAGGTACATTTCCTATGGAGCGGCTGCCAATCGCGGCCGCTGAGCGGCTGCCGCGCAGCATCTGAAGCGCAACCGTCTGACGATGGCGGCTGACGCTCGATAAGAAACGGATACATTTAATTCTCACATGAGCAGTACTAGGCGCTAGACGCTGCGCGATTGGCAGCCGCTCCTTGGGAGATGCACCTTAAAATAGTGGGGAAACTACGCCTCTTTTTCATGCCAAATCCAATAAAATTATTTCGCTATTCATGTAATAGCCGTAACATTCATGGAATGTCCTGCGGCTAATGCAGCAATATCAGCTCGTGGGAAATGTTTACCATTCCGTCATTATTGAACAATATACTATTACAATTTATACTGATAATAATAAACATTACAAAATCTGTTTTTTGATGATGAATAATTTTGGATATTCAAGGTGCGTTTCCTATGGAGCGGCTAATCGCGGCTGCTGAGCGGCTGCCGCGCAGCGTCTGACGCCTAGTACTGCTCATGTGAGAATTAAATGTGTCCGTTTCTTATCGAGCGTCAGCCGCCATCGTAAGAAGGCTGCGCATACAGACGCTGCGCGGCAGCCGCGATTGGCAGCCGCTTCATAGGAAACGGACCTTTAACCAGTTTTCAATTAACCTCTATAAATATAGGAACCTTCCAATACGAATTCAAAAACTGTATATCTGATCGTTTCATCTTGCCATGTTCAATAATACCATAAATAATCCATGTTTTACAGATGTCCGAATGAGATACCATGGTTCGTGTCCCAGAACTGGTTGAGGTCATCGGCTCCAATACTGGAGGTGCTAGATAAGTTTTTCATATTTATTCAGGTTCATCTAATGAACCATTAGGTCATATAATAAACCATTCTCAGCTGCTTTGCTTTTTATTTTATTTTTTTCTTTCGAATAATTTCTGAATTTTATTCTGATTAAATAATAATCGAATGGGAAAAACGTAGTGCTAGTTTATCTTGATCTTTGAATAGCAAATGAAATGAATTGTTAACCACTGTTTTTCGAAAAATTATCAACTGCAATATAATGAACATGATAAATATTCAGATATTCTTTGGTAGACAGGAGTATGCTAATTTACCAGAGTAGCAATATCAAGGTTTTTCTATCATTAACTAACAAACTATTAAATTTAAAGAGTTTTTATTTCAAATTAAAGAAATGAACATAAAAAACTATAATAGTAGTAATAAAATACTGGGTACCTACTAGTAGTAATTCTCGGATGAAATATTTTAGTCACATTTATTTAAAATTTAAACATCTAATAATTTCACATTGTAACCGATGCGTTACCGATCTTAAGTAATAAAATAACTTTATAAGTTTGACGCCGCAAAAATGCTAAAACGTGTACAGAAGTACTTTCATCAGCATTTTTCACAGCAATCGTTCGTGCAAGGAGCCAAAACATACAAATTTAATTGAAGGGTAATAAAAAATAACTACTTTCTATCAATTAAAAATGTTGGGACTTTAAAAGTGAGACCTACAGTACAAGATAAATAAAAAATGTATCCTCTTCGAATAAGGGGATACTTCCTATGCAAGTCGAGTCAATTCAAATATCTAAGTCTGAAAGCAGATAGAACAAGGAAAATAGATGGAAGTTGTAACTTACTTAGGGAGTTGTGAATGTTTATTAATCACCATTCCAGACGAGTGATTAATGTCAACACACAATTCGAGATAATCTCCTGTTTCTATGTACTTTCTATTCCTGAAATACTTTGATCAAATGACCCTTCTTTTATAGCAAGTGCAGATGTCTTCTTGTATCACATAGTATTCCAAAAATCAAGAGTGTCTAATGTTGTATCCCCTTAACCTAACATCAACTGTAACGAGTTTATCATCATTGTAAGTACGTACTGATACTTTGTGAATATTTTTTTGATTTCAACTAGACACATAGCACAAAGTTTGTTTGATACAGTACAGAGCAACACCAGTCAGGTGTGCGCCCTTGAGAAAGAAAATATATTACAAAAATTTACACAATTATCATAATTCATAAATATTTTTATTGATTAAACTTGTCTTGTAAACTAAATAACGATTAAGTTATTCACTTTTGGTGGACCCGGCCACAAAGCAAAGAGTTCGAGATGTTGAAAAATGTAGACAATGAGCCGGGATGAAACAATGGAAAGCTGAAAATGCAACTGCTGGTTTCTTCACTTTGAGGTCATCATGGTGACAAATTCTGAAAAAAAAATATATAAACACATTACAAGGGACCATATCATGAATCCATGTACAACACATTCAAAAGCTATGCATTTTTTGTAAGTGCATAACATATTCTATCGCCACAGGAAACTGGATTATCCAACAATTAGTATAAATATCTGAGGTCAGTGTATAATTTTCATTTCCTTTCTAATATACATTGACTCATTTTGGTACTAAAGGTTTTTATGAACATTTTCGGATTTTATTCGTTTCTTATGTAGAATCTTTTTGTCCATTGTTTTTGACATTTTCAGATTAGTGGTGTTGCAGATGGATATATAACTTTTTTGTGTGCTAAGAATTTTCTTATGTACTGCTTAGTTTTCATTCCTTGCACACATCTGGTCCATGAAATGAAAATCTGACCCTGTTAAGTATAAAACACTAATTCAGAAAAAAGTACAATGATTTTCACGATAAATACCTCTCAGGTAACCATCTGTGACAAGACTTATTCAAGAAAATAAGAGTTTTTTCTATAAACATAATATGTCCCATGCATAACAAAAATCGTAAATTTTGAATTGTGGCTACAATTATGCATCATCCGAAAATTTACAGGCCTTGGTTTTTTGGACGCTCTAGTCATTTATTACTTCAAAAATAAGGCAACTTTACTTCAAGGGTGTGAATTTTAGAACACATTAGGTGAAAATAGCCTTATTTTGTCACCAAAAGTACGACCTTAAAATTGTTGTATTAAATTTTGAAACACCCTATAAAATTTATACATGCACCAATCCTCTTAATATTAATACAAGTATCAGAATTATATGTTCATTATAATAGTCAGGTAATTCTAAGTTCCAAATCAGGCAGAACCAAGGATGTAGATGATGATCAATCCGCTGGATTTGTTTTTCCGCTGGGGATCGGCGATAACGACTTAAAAATATCGATTATCGATAATCAAAATGTATCGATGTTATCGATTTATTGATAATATCGATATTAATGATATCATTTATAACCTTTTCAAACTATCGATGTTATTGATGAATCGATACTGTTTCAATCCCTTAAATTTATCGTATCAATGCTAGGATATTCAACAATACATCAAAACAAACAAACTCATGTATCAAAATACCTATGCCCATGAATAATAGGTCTATGCCTATACTTAAATACATTATACTTTCGGTATTTACATTGGCATTTGGTAATAACTCGTATCTTAATTTTTTAATTGTTTTATTTCATAAAAGGTTACAGCAGTGCAATAAATCTATACAATATGATTGCTTCAAAATGAGACACTCACAATTTGGGTTTAATGAATTTTCCTTCAAGGAAATTTTAATTAATGAGAACTTGTAGATCAATGATTCCTCTTTTTCCAATATTTATTAATTAGACCAATAAGTAGCACATCTGCCATCCACTATGTAGTAACAGGACAAATTTTAGACATATGATAAGCAATATTTACCTGGTTACCTATTTCCTATGGTGCATTAATAATTTTACTATAATCACCAAAATCAATATCATTTTTGGAAAAATTAATTGATAATTCATCATATTCTAGAATAATCTTTCATATGATTCGATTTTTGAAAATATTCACGTGAAATAATACGCAACTATTCTGTCAAATACATGTATTACTTATCAATAATATCTACATTTCAACGGTGCTACAGTTGATATAATCCATGATACCGTTGACTTAATACTGTTAGAGTATGTCCTTAATATCAATTCATTTTGCCATCAGACAGTTCCTGATGAAATCTAGAACATGAAAATGATAAGATAAAAAACGAAGTCATCAGTTCATTGAATGAATATATTTTACCTTCCCTTTGAACCACCATAGCACCAAGGCAACATTGTTCATACGGACCACACACAATGAAAATATTGAGAAAGAAAGTTATATTTCCATATGCTTGCACAAACTTGGTGTCAACAAAACATTATTCTGGAAAAACACAACACAGCTCAGCACATAAACGTTCAAATCATTGCACTGAACCACTGAAAATGTTGGAACTCAATAATACTTTTTTGTTTTCACATTTTCTAATTGAGAATTCAATAAATAGAACAATAAAAGCAAAGATAAATAGAACACTAAAAGCGAGTATAAAGCAAACACAGAAAACTACCAGAAAATAACATGCTGTAAAAATGTCTTACTATCCATAAGATCTATTATTTTTTATCAAATAATTATTTCTGATGACTTCAAACAATATAATAATTCAATAAATTTTCGGACAGAAAACCATACCAAAATGAACAAAAAAATAAAATAATGATTCTATGGAAAACTCCCAACAGGTGGTGTGGCTTTTTTATTGGTAGAGTTGATTAACTTGCAAGGAAGTTCATTGTTACACATAAAAATTGTCAAAAATTGCTTTTTCTCATTCAAAAATGTATGAGAATCATGTGGATTCTCACTCAACTGCCAATTTTGACAACAAATTAATCTCGACAGATCTTCAATTCTGTTTTTCTTCTAGTTGATTCGCATTTGTTCGTGGTTACCGAAAATAATCTGTGTGTTCATTACAACACGCTTATTACAATTAGTAGTTTTTGATATAACTGTACCACAATTTTTGAATCTGGTGGAATTTACAACAAATTACGATGGAATTTACTAATTACTGTTATTGACTACCGAATAAAGGACAAACATTCTACTAAGCACATTCTCAAAGCAACACTACAACTGACCAGCTCGAAGCTTGTGCCGAGTACGGATTGAAAACTATGAGTGAAAGTGCTCGGAAATCTGCAAAGGAAGACTATACCAGTCACACTGATTGCAATTACTTTTCATTAAGCAGATAACTACCGCTATACTCGGACATTTTTGAACGAATCAGTAACTTGTTGCTAACTACGTTAACATAGAAGATGCACAAAATTTCATACTTCAGCGGAATTTTCAGAAGGTTTGATTCTACATTGATGACAATAACTATAATCTTGACCCAATATTTTGAGATATCAAATCTAAATATCAATAGTGGCAGACGAAAGTTTATTTTGAAAATGTATACTTTGTATTTATTTATATTTAGACCTTCTAAATGGTAGAATTGGCAAACCCTTTTCTTGACTGTCATCGGTTGTTCTTAAAGTTTGAAAGATGCATCCTAAACTGAAAAATTGGATAATACGCTGCTCTGACCTTCAACATCTACATCACTAAAAATGTTGTGTAAGAATCATCACACTAAATGCTTTGATAAGTTGAAAACATATGATTAAAGTGTATTCATTAAAATGTTTTAGTTCTTATTGGTGGAATGATGTAATAAATTGATTATATGTTTCACCAGAAATGTGGTACATTTGAGTATACCTCATGACATTTGGTAACAGAAATTAACAATTTCAATAATAGCACTGAAGGGTACACATCATTCAGAAGAATTATTATCAAATATGATAATCAGATATGAATTAGAAGTCGCTTTAGCATCATGGAAACATATGATATCGATACTTAGATTGGAACTCAAACATCTTCGGTAATGAACATTTCACCACCTTGTTGAAGATGTCAGTAATTGGTGATACTATTCAAGAGTATAACTAATTGAGAGTTTATTATATACAAACATTGATCTCCGAAATGAAATTGCAGCCACGGCCTAGAACCAGTTTGTTTTCATTTTATTTTCAGAAAGAAAAAGCTGATAAACATTCACAATGGAAACACTAATGTTGATATTATCATTATTATTGAAGGAATGCAAAATGAGTTCATCATATTGAGCATTACATCATCATTTAGAAACTATATCAATCACTTGGACTTTCATCGGTGAATAAGAATATTAAAATCAACATTATTGAGAATTATATAGTTGTTTCATTAATAAAAATCATCAATAGATACAAAATTGTGCATGAAAATTATGTACTATGCAAAACATAATGTTCATTGCCTGAAACATGCACTTCTCAAGCCACTATAGCTATCACCAACACCACAAACTATATTTATAAAGATTCAATTTTCTTTAATTGGGAGATTATATTGCATACTTAAAAGCCATTGCATTATCAAAACATTTCATCATGAAATATTAGGTGAATAACCCAAAAAACGCAATTTTAAAACTGAACTTTCATGAACCAATTTGCCCAACAAATAAGCAACAGAAGCAAATAGAACAATGAAGTAGGGGATTTGTTCATCAACTGACTCCATGCTATAAGAATAAGTCATGTTTCACGTTTGAAGATCTAGATTTTTATTCCACCTATTATTGGCAACACATTCAAAGGTGTATATGGTAGAATGTGTAATTAAATACCAACTATCAAAGCAAATGCAAGTCACTACACTAATAAATGTTGAATACTGGACACAGGACTAAGAAACCATGGACATTCCATGTATTCATGGCAATTTCTAGTTGACTATCATCAATCTCGCATTAATTTGAGGGGATTGCCCATGTGTCCATCTGAAAATAACACTGGCAGGCATTGCTTATGAACGTGATTATCTTCTTTTTTGCAGAAAATACTAATAAAATATTTCGATAATCCGCCTCCACATTTTTCATTTCAATTATTCGTATCCTTTACTTGTTATCTGATTACTATAATCTCATTCTCAATTTATAATAATTTCAAAAACGAAGTACTTCAAGTATGTGCAACTCCAATGGGTGGCGCAGCGATCAACAAGTCAGAGGCAGTGCATTGACTTGCACAGAACTTGTAAATGTCACACAACCCACCATAAACGGCTTTGAATTGAGGTAGCATTTGGCACTAAAGCCTAGATGCATCTAGAGATCCTTTGTTAACTTGGGAGGTGGTGAGAGCTGTGCAAACCTAAGTTGTTAAACTTTGACTACGATTTTTTCAATTTTCTTTTTGACATGGTTTCATAACATGCTTGTTCAGATAAGTTACAGTGATATTGCACTAGGTGTCACTTCTCAATCGCTTCTGGTCTATTTTTGCCAAAAGTTGGGCTTCTGATCGAAAAACAGTATTTGGAAGTTACAAAAATCATCAAATCAGGTTGAGGCAAGTCATTCTCACCCATTCCATCCAGAAGATTGAAGATACTGGATAAATCAAATTCGCTCAACCCTCCGAACAACAAACCCACTAGAATAGTAACACCCCATATTGCCTGAAGCCAACATGAAATTCATATTCACATGTTTTTCCCCCACAGTTGTTGCCACATCGTAACATTTGAAAGTGATAATCATCCAAGACCACATTTTTTCAAGGTTCCCAAATATATATATATCCTTCAATTGGTACTTATATGAGTCATATGAGTTTATCAAAAGCTATGTATTCAATGTTCGTAATATAATGCAGTGCCTCATTTATATATAAGTGGTTTATAGATAGCACGTCTTTCTGGAAATGGCGGCATTTCTGGTGAATTCGCCAACGCTGCGAACGCTGACAGTGACAGAGCGGAACTTCTCATTTTCAAATCAAATTTTGTTTGATGGTTCATTAAACGTCATATTTCCAGTTTTGTGTGAAAATTTGTATAGGAGTTCACTTGAAAACCTTGTTAATTCTGTTCAAATCGAATTTAAAGGATGGTTAAACGCTGTTAAATGTGTAAGCGACGATTTAAAAGTGGTGACCAGAACACAACATTCCACTGGTGAGTTACTCAGTGTCGTATCATTCGTTTTATAAACATTATTCACCCACCCTCATATGCAAAAAGATATTTGGTGATTTGAAAACATTCTCCGGTTTCCCCGAGATGAAACGTTAGTGGACATATATAAAAATATGATCAAGAAATAGAATATTTCAAGAGACTCTAGAGTTTCACTACAAGTGATAAAATGGTTGGCACAAGTGGTGAGAAAATGCTCAGAGTAGTAGATAGGCCTATATTTAGTGGAATTGAAAAGTAATAACATGTTTGAAGTTATATTCCTCAAGTTCGACACTATGAAACTTTACATTGCCAGAAAATAAACAATAAATCTATCATTCGGGTAATGAACCAAATATGTATATTCTCAAAAAACTATGCTATTACATTGTTTTCATTCAGTCTTAGCAAGAATGGATACGATAATTTTGTTAGGTCAATTTATTCAAATTCAGACCCATCCAAGATAACAAGACACTGGTGCTGTGGTAAGGTAACCCTAGTAACTGATTTAAATGTTGGCTTCAAATAACTACTGAGGTAGGAATTGAGCGTTATTCATCTGGTCTGTTTTATGATTGAAGGCTCAGCCTCATTTTGTAATCTAATCTGAGGGTCTCTAGATGCGTCATCCCTTGATGACTGAATAGACAACTATCAAGGATGATACCACATAATAACATATTTCTATACAAGACTATTCATTCCACGAATAAGGTATCGTTTGAAATCGCAAATGCATGGAGCAGCGTGAAAACTGATTCGAGGCCTGCCCACCTAGCGGCGGAAACAATAACTGGTACGCCAACAATTCTCCAACAGAGTTCTGTGATAGCTACAGAACCGCAAAAAATCGACACTCACCTTCATAATTGACCTGGCCGTCTCCGTCGATGTCGGCCTCCCTGATCATCTCATCGACTTCCTCGTCGGTGAGCTTCTCGCCGAGATTTGTCATCACGTGACGCAACTCGGCTGCCGAGATGAAGCCGTTGCCGTCCTTGTCGAACACTCGGAAGGCCTCGCGGATCTCCTCCTCGCTGTCGGTGTCTTTCATTTTGCGCGCCATCATCGTCAGGAACTCCGGAAAGTCGATTGTGCCGTTACCTTGAAATCATCGAAAGATTGATGATGATGGGGAAGTTTCCGAAATTCAGATTTTCATTCCACGTTTCAGTTTGTGGAAATTCATTGAATACGCATTTTTTATTTTTCTCGTGCGATCAAATTTGACTTAAAAAATTACCAAAAATATTATATTGGCTCCCCCACCATTCTGATGACGTACTACCTAGAAAAGCCTTGAACGCACGGTTGAAATGCTAACACTTTTGCGCCTGTACACAGTTGCCGGAAGTATCGATATAACTAAATAGTCGGATATCCAATGTATAATTCATTCAATAGTTTCAGTAGGAATTAAATTATATTTTGAAATTTCATCCCGGTTCCCAATGGAATGTTGAGAATAGACGAGACATAAATATTGAAATTATGGCAAGGTACAAAATAATGTTGACACTGGCAATGTTTCTTGGAAATTGATTATGCTGCTCAAATATTCCATGTCTCAATGAATATTTCAATTCATCCAAGCAATAAGTGACTTCAATCTGACAACAGTGCAAGCAACTGCTTTTTACTTCTTCTTTTTTAGTTCCGTAGACTCAACCGAAGTCCAGAAAATTATAATCAACAAATATCCCCAAATGTCACCAAATCTAGGTAGTACGTCATAGTGTTCCGCTATGAAAATTATTGTACTGTATATTGAACATTCAGAAGATTTGGATAATTTTAGTAGTGATTCTAGGCAATGTAATACTAGTAATATAAACAATAATTGCATAGGAATCCGTTTGAAGGAAACTTCTTCATTATACCAGTTCAGGCAGGTGATATATGATTTCTTTTTCGAAGCTGCAACCTCTCTCCTGTATATTATCTCATAGGAAGTAACGCACTACCAAAAAATATATAAAAGTTCAAAGTAGATTTTTGTCAACTCCACTTGTCTGATTTGGACGATTTTTTTAATAACAGGTTGTTCTTTCCACAACTGTATTCTAATAGAAATGAGATGATAATGTATTTTGCAAAATAAGGTAACTTGACTTCCATGTCCAAATCAGTTTCACAATAATTTGCACAAAAACAACTATGACTATCACTATACAATGAAGACACAATATTATCAGCTTTGCACATTAATATATTTATGGAACAAAACGAGTAAGACCATGCTAGGGCACTCAATATGAACACGGGAGGCAGGTGCAGGGAAAATTATAATATCTCGTTAGTATATTTAGAATAGAATCTAAGAATAATGTTAACTTTAACGTTTGGAATTTCTGGATGAAAATATACTAGGTGATCTACTATAAATGTCCTCCCTTCTTTATTCTTGTTATTTCGCTAAAATATTTGAAATTATACTTAAACCACTGATATATGTATGAAATCTTTACAATCGTTCCGGTCAAACCAGAAGAAAATTGAAAAAAGTATTTGAAAAATATAAATACACAAAATTCACTGCAACATATACCTGCTAAATTTGTACACCAAGAGTTGTACATGGCCATTCACATCAGACAAAAATAACATTCGGGGTCAGTATCAAATGAGGTGAGATGATGTTATAAGGGTCCTTATAAAAGTTCCAGTTTATGGAACTTTATTCCATAAAATATAGTTGAGACGAGAAGGCAAAAAGTAGATTATTCTAAATAATTGGTGAAAATATTATTTGCGAATACACTTTCTGAGCATATTCTTAAAACTTGGGTATCGATATAGTGCTGAAAATTTTATGTATCATAACTCAACTTCAATAGCTATTGTTTCCAGATCAAGAAATCGGTCGTAACATGTGCCAATCCACTTCCGCTCATTAACATTCGAAAATAGAGATATAGACAGGAAAAGTGCCAACAATATCGATAAAATAATCGGCAATCGGTAGACCGCTGTAGAACCATAATGATGCAAAGCGAACATCCAAACAATTATGCAGGAAAAGTTAATTTTTTTCACCTGAATAACTTTGGAACCTCTCGAATACATGAGAAAAGTTGAACTTTCTATAGATACACACCTATGCATTTTGGTGAATACTGTGAAAATATCAAATTTGTTCTAATCAAGTAATAATAATACATCATTTCGAAAATGTATGCTTATGGAAATCATCCATTCTCAAAGTGGCCCAATTTGAATTCAATCAAATGAAAACTCACTCAACTTTTTTTATTATATTGTGTGGTCGACCGACTTTGAGTTTTCATTTGATTGAAAATGTATGCATTTGAGCAAGAACTGGTGTAACAGAGACTATCATTAGGATGATATCAAATGTCAATTCAATATATAAAATGAAATGAACCATTTGCCCATGTTGTGATTAATTTTTCTCAGGTTAATTCATAATTTTTTATTACCTTCCATATCAAAAAAAGATTTTACGAACAGTTTGATACCACATAATAGATTCCGAACCAACCTGGGATGACAAAAAACAATTTAATACGTCATAAATGGATATTTATGCATAATGCCTGCATGGTTCACTCTTTTACCTACAGAAAATTTATCGAGGTGACCCCTCTTTTTAGAAACACCCGATATATCGCCCTGGATATACGAGACATTGGCAAAGCGACGTTTCCCTAGCAAAATGGGGCATGCGACCCCCTTTATTTACCTACCCTTGGACTAGAACGAAACAGCTTGAGTCGACCATCGATTTTCGTTGTGCAAACGTGTTAAAGCCGTTCGGTTATTGATCTTTCCGCATATAATTGGCCTAGTTGAATGGCATCAGATCGGTTACTATTTATCTCGATGGTTGATCCTGAGCCCTAACCCTCTAACTGGATATGTCGTTTTTAGTGGTGTGGCGTTTTGACGAATGTTCTCAGTTTGTCTTCGTAAGACTCGTTTACACTGTTTAAATAATATTTTCCTCTCTGAATATGAAATTTAAAAAATTGCCTTGAGCTTTTGGCAAACCTGCAAAATTCTATTCTCCAGTCTTGTAATGTGAATGAATGTCAAATGCATGTATAAGCAAGTACCAACCTAACAGTATCAGCTAGTGACGACTGTATTGTTATTTTAATATCCATAGGTATTCATAATCAAGATTTTGTTGATGAATAGTTGAAAATAAGTCGCAATTACCAGTATTCCGTGTTATTTGTTTAGGCGTTCATGTGAATCATATTTTTTGTTTCATTCTACAACTTGACTCATTTTGTTACCTCACAACATCTAAGGTTCCAATAAAAAAATACAACAGAAATATCATAAATAATCACGTATTCACTATATTCAACTTTGCTAGAAAATTCTGACAGCGTTCAAAAAACTACATGCCTTCAATGCAATAACCGATTGAACAGGTGGTGACGAATAAGCAAATATTTATTTTTATTTAAAGGTAGTAAAGATCATCATTAGCCAAGGACCAAAATATTATACTTGATAATTTTTACAACCAAGGTGTATACCGAAGTTTCACCAATTTTTAACACTAGCATTATTCACAATTTATACTGGGTGTTTTATAATATGTGGGACCGACCCATTTCTAGGGTTCTATCAACCCTAAAAGTGCGTCCCACATATTATGAAACCCTGTATATCGTAATTTATTGGAAGGTCGGAATATTTCAGTTATCCGTAAATATTAATCATTGACAGCCAATGTTTATTTACTATAATATGCAACGAGGGTTGCAAAAATAAAATGGTCGATGAATTTCATGTTGATCCTCCAAAAGGACTTAAAATTAATAATATGACGAACAAAACTGTTTCTGCTCAATATCCGAAAAAAACTATAATGAGAGAAAAAATTGAACAGGTGCGAATACGAATTTGCCAAAGGAGCTATTTTTAAATTTTGTCAATGGAATTTCACAATTCGATGCCTCGTATTTCATATTTATGAGCTGTGAAATAAATGTATAATTTTACAAGATCACACAAGATTAGTGATGATAAATACCTACTAGATTATGTTAATCCTTTACCTGTTTGTGCAGTAATTCAACTAGAATATATTTTCAAATTGTCAGTTTTCGAATATTGTCCCTTGGAATGAAATATTCATCATCGCAGATAAATATAAAAATTTGCTTATAATGGTATGATATTTAAAAATACAGGTACAATAGTTCTCGCAAAACAAATCGCAGACCGTCCTTAGGGATTACCAATATTCATGATAAAATGACTCAGTATTTTGAAACTACACTATAAAATGCGAGATAAAATGTTCATTACTTCTATTAATGAGTATAAGTATACCATGATTCAACAATTCCAATGATGCGATATAAAACTCGAATAAATAAAAAAACATGTCCCAATCAAAATATAATTCTCATTTTCCAACCAAGCTCATTATTCTCAGCTACAACCTGGTCGCAAAATGAAAAATTTTGCTTTTGATTAAGCGCACAATTTGAGTCTCTTGGAGGATTGTTGCAGTCATAAAGTGCAACGGAAAAGAGAAAATGAAATGAGTAATTATCGGCCAATTAGTGTTATCTGCAACTTTGCTAAAATCTTGGAGATACTTACAAAAACCAGAATTATTAACTTCTTGGAGAAATATGCTGGTTTTGATCAATATCAATATGGCTTCATAAGAAATAGCAATACATTATGTGCAACAACTGACTTTGTGAATTATTTAAATAAAAATCTCGATGAGAAAAAATATATCATCACAGTTTTTATCGATCTAAAGAAAGCCTTTGATGTAGTGGACCACAAAACGTTACTGTATAAATTAGAACAAATGGGCATAAGGGGCAATATGAATGAGCTAATATTATCATACTTGACTAACAGAAAGCAATTTGTCACTATCGATAATACTAAAAGTAATCTACTAGATATAAAAAAGGGTGTTCCCCAAGGATCTGTAATTGGACCGCTTTTATATATATTATATGTTATGAGCCTGCAAAAAGCTTCATTAAAAGCTAGGTACTTCACTTTTGCAGATGACACTATATTGGCTTATAATGACTCAACATTAGAAACATTAGTAACAACAGTAAATGAAGATCTGATTTTGTATAAAAAATGGCTACTTCATAATAAGCTGAAAGTCAATGAGATGAAGTGTGTGTATATGATTTTTAAACAAAAGAATATTATAATGACTGAAGTCGAAGTCAAATTAGATGAAACTATCTTAAACCGAGTCGAATACAAAATACTTGGGCCTTACAATTGATGAGTCGCTAGATTGGAGCGAACATGTACAAAAGATGAAACAAAAAATAACTCCTATGATAGGAGCCATTTATAGATGTAGATCCTACATAGATGATAAAGCCAAATACTGCATTTACAATGCTTATTTTTTAAGCATTTATAGATACATGATAACAATATGGGGTACATGTGGAATAACAACATTAAATAAAACTCAACTACTACAAAATAGGGTGATTAAAGTATTATTCGACTTGGACTATAGAATGTCCACAGACAATGTATATGCACAAGTAAAACTAGATAAAATAGATATTATTCTCAAAATTGAACAATGTAAATTTATATATAAATTGGTAAATAGACAACTGAAAACGAATACTGAAATGAGTCGTAGAAATCAAGTACACACACATGATACAAGACATAAATATGAACTAAATATACAGAAGCCTCGAACAAATAAAGTTCTCAATAACCCAATTGATAGAGCAATAAAAGCTTATAATGAAGTACCGGAGGTTATAAAGAATATTGCAAGTTTTAATAAATTTAAGTTTTTACTCAAAAACTGGTGCTTGTCCAAATTGAAAAATTAATGTATCCTATTTTTTACTATTTTTAATAATTTATATCATCATTCAATATGTGATCAAACACACTTGTTGTCAAATCTATTTTATGATCCCGAGACCGACCAAACCAGGCCGATTTGGGACCACTTTCTACTGTACAATTGTAAATCATTTCTATTGAATTGGCTACATCTTTATAGCCGTTCGACATGATATTATACCACCACCAAACCTGGTATTGTTAAATTTCAAATATTAATCTCTTATTGTGAAATAAAAAACAATTCGATTATTTCGGACATCCTGTATATCTGAAGTGTATCAATGTAGCTGAAAATGATTGTAAGATATTTTTGTGATTCTCGAATCGGTACATAAATAACCAAGTTACATGGGGGGACATTTATGGTGAATCACCCAGTACCTGAAAATAATCCATGTAATGATGTTTGGAGGGCAGTGAACATCGGGTACCGACCTGTGATACTTTCAATATCTGTTAGTGTGTTTTGAAAATAATGAATCCAAGAACGAATTTTAAATGTGATTTGAAAAAATCAAGGATGCCAAAACATTCACCAAGATATATATGGAACATATTTTGATTATGCAATTATATGAATATGCAAAGGTGTGCTACATTGATAATTATTGAGAACTATTCAACATATTTCACTTTGCAATTTGGCATTTGCTAGTTTCATTTTAGAAGATACCAGTTTTCAATGGTTTTCACATCCCCATACTCTTGTTTTCTCAAAAGAAAAGTGAAACCGAAATTCTTCTAGTTTGAAACAATGAAAGACAAAAAACAATCCTGCCATATTCGAGAGAATATGATTTTTAACCTGTGTATAAAATCAACTACTTTCTTTAATTTGACGAATGTTACCAATACACCAATACCCAAAAGCAGTTAAAAACTATTAGTTTCTGATAAGATAAATACAAATTTCTTTTTGTGCAAGATTTTTGTCATTACAGTATACATAATGGTTTTAGTTGCGACAGAAAGAAATCAATCCTCTGCAAACTGCATGCTTTGAATACTAATAATTCACATAGTATCTACTACATCATACACATGAATGTTAAGTATGAAGAAATGTGAAAAATAAGGACTTTGTATAGGTGAAAGACATTTTTACTATGAATATATATCATATATCTTTATAGCATTTTGTGGCGCTGATGACGTTATTATTCATTGCTCCCTGATTTTAGAACGACCATTATCGAACATAGGATACATTGTTTTCACCAAATATTTTGAAAATTCCTTAAGCTGAGTAAAAAACAATTCGAGTTAGTGAATAAGATTAGATCAATTTTCTATGAAACATGTCCATGACAAGGAACATCTGATCAGAGCTTTGGATCATTCCAAAATCAACGAAATCTACTGGTAGCATTTCTCCACGTGCCATTTCTTCACCGTGTGTGAAATTTACTTCTTACTGCCAAATAGTCAAGTGTTGCCAGTATCTCCAATATAATAGGGTTTATTAAGGTTTGTTGAAAGTTTGATTATATTTTTATTTTATTCCTTTTGAAATGACACCCAACAATACACAATGGTGAATAAACTTCTACTCGATGTCATTTTGGAATATATTATATATAGTTTTGAGTTAGTTTGAATTTATGGTAGATGCCGAAACGTCAGAACACATTGAATCAAAGAATCGTTGTATTATAATCTAATCTGATCATACAAAATCTACTGTTAGAATATGAATAGTTATTTTGGTCAATAACTTTTCACTATACTAACAATGAGCCATGCTGTTATTGGACTATTTTTAGTATTTATCAATATGACAAATAAAAAAAATCAATACAATGTTAGCTGAATTAAAAAAATTGTCACAATGGGCGACCAAGAGAGAGAGAACAATTCAACAACTGACGTCACTATGACTCCAGAAATGTGGCGGATTCGTTTACTCGTTTGAAAAGGGATCTGAAATTCAACGATTTTTAACAATGAATATTAGACATAATTTTCTGCCACAGAAATGCATTTAAATGGATGCAAAAATTCATTGGAGTCCATAATTATTCAGTGGAGTACTCGAATGTCAACTATTCAATATTAGGCCAGTCGCCCATTGTTGATTACCAATTTTCAGTGGTGCACATGAATCAATCATTAAAATTTTGCCATAATCTGGTAATGCCAGAAGCTCTACATTCTCACTAGTCATAGATTATATTCATTAAAATAATATTTCTGTGACCTTCTAAACATTCCAAAACTAAACACCACACAGAACTTAACTATTTTGTTCATGGCATATGTATGGTTGTTATCGACACATTTTTATCATGCTCATCACCAGGAATGACGTATGATAGTTTATTTATATGACACTGTTGTATATTTTATAATTTTACAACAGATAGCCTACATTGTTTCTCACCAATATAAAAGGTGAAATAAAGTTTTTGGTGACAATAATCTTTTTTTTTTCAATGGTTATATGGAAGAATCAAGAATAAACAATAAAAACAATGTTTAGTAGAAATGATTTTACGATATTTAGAATGTTACACAATGGAATACCAACTAATAGAATGCATATTTAATAAGTCAAATTTCAACAGCATTCATGATAAAAATGCAAATTCGAAAAGAATAGTAATTTACAAGACTGGAAAGTAGTAATTTACGGGGACCCAAGTAGAGCCACAGTTGATTACTAGGAGCCCAGAGAAATTTGAATGAAATGAATGTATATTTTCAAAGGAGCTAATTATGAGAATATTATTCCTTAATTAAGTCAACAAAATGATAACTTCCACTTCCATGATAAAAAAGCAAGACCACCCCAAACATATTTCACCAACAATTTATTTCATGTTTTGCTGTGTCCATTAGAGGCTAAATGTTACCAATCACTCAGGGAGTCAAAATGAAGGGAACCAGAAAAAGTGGAAACCTCAAAAAAAATTTATTACCATATTATTATCATAAAAATAATTTCCCTAGATATTTATTTCCCTTCATAGTTTTTGTTGTAGGGTTACCTAAGATCTGAGGAAACAAAATATAAAATTCAGAATTGGAATTTGGAATACAAGTACAATTACATATTTGAATAATCCTCCCAAATTCATCTTGGAAAACATAATTTCCAATAAATCTTTTAATTTGATAGATAAGTGAATAATGAATTATCATATAGTGTATAATTTTGAATATAATGAAAATTTGAAATTGGTTTTCATTCTTGTTTCAATTCATGTTCATTCTGGAATATGAAAGAACTACCAAAATGCTATTTTGAATAGACTCCCAATAATCTAACAAACTATCCCCACATCTCAACTGGAATATATTATTATTTCCTAAAATATCCTACTACTCCAGAATTGTGGACAAATTTTGAATTAATCTATGTCTTAAAATTTTCCACCCATAATCAATCTTCACTTCAAAAAGTGCATTAGTTTGGAGATTTTTGGAATTCACAATGTGAACCTATATATTGTTATTGTTTTTATTGTTATCATTATACTTATGTTATTGTTTTTTATTTCACTATCCATGGTTTTTCTTGTCTGTTAGTTTTTTTTTTGTTTTCTTTGAGGACATATACACAATATTATTACTTTTGTGTTTATATATTATGTTCGTATTATTTCAAATTATGATTCAATTACATTCATAGTGAACATGCAAGGTTTGTTTCTTTGGCAAATATGTTCAACTTATTCTTCACGAATTGTTTTATTCATATATATTTTTTATATATACTCATCCATATTTTTATATTTCAATACTTTTTATATCACTTTGTCAATGAGAATTCATTCTTGGACAATAAAGTATATTTATCTATCTATCTATTTATAAAAGGTGAAATATTGAAATAATACAGGAATAAAAAATATGGAAAAAGGAAAAATAGTCTTCAGAACCATTATACAAAATAAACATTATTTTTTAATTTCACGAAGCCCAACCTATTAATTGACACTAATCAAACAAAATGAAATACAATAATCAACTTCATACTTTTGGAAGTTATGGCATGATTATTCTAAATGACTTTTTATACCCACTGAATTAAGCAATTATCTGATGTTTTTGACATTATCAACATTTCTCATCCTTAACTGGCAATAAATGTCTCAAGTTAGAAATTTTCAAGTAGGACATACCAAAAATGTTCTGGTTTTTTCGAATTTACAGAAAACCTACATCAAAGTAAAAAAGGTAAATAAGAAATTCACCCTTATATTTTCATGTTGGTACACAAAATAAGGCATTCCAACCTTTCAACATAATAAACAATAGTGGGCAGACAGTTTTCATGATTTTCATTAGAAATAATAGTTTCATCAGCCTAATGCTATGTGTTTATCTTGGTTTTATTATAAAATCAGCCAGCCTTGGTTTGTGGTTAAGAGCTTGGTTTATTCACAAGGGATGTCATGTGAAGAATTCCAAATTCTGATAATTTCAACACCACTAACACATATTCAGAAATATTCTCTTCAATGTACATGTGCCTAACAGTTGATTGAAGTTTGACAAAATCTTCAATTGATTTATGTAAAATTAAAAATGAGAATATAATCATTACAATGACATTGGACTAAAAACTTAGGAAGTAACCTAAAAACACACATCAACATACATCAATTGATAAATGTAATCAGTATGTACTCATATGAAAAAAACATGATAAAAAAATAATTACTCATAACTATTATTAGATAGTAGATATTACTAGTCTTTTTTTTACTATTTAGAATCAGATATTCAGACAAATTCAAATTAAAAAACTGATCAAAACCAAACCTAAATTAAATGAAATCAACAGCCTACCTATTATAAAATAACCAAACATTCAGCTCTCTATATTGATTTATATTCAATCCAAAGGCATTATATGGAAACATTGGATGGTGTCGAAATTGTAGTCCTAATAGACCAAATGAATTCACCCAATTTTGTTAGTCATTGACAATGAACATTGCATTTGTACCAATAAAAATTTTTGGGCTGTTGATCATAAAAGCAGTGAAACAAAAATAAAATTGAGATGGTCATATAGCCTTCCACATAAGAAGTATAAAAACTATTTCCACCTCAGAATGTTGTGAAGCATGAATTCAGCTAAATGATTACTAATAACTTATAATAGATAGTCATCATCTACTTATAACAAGACATGAAAAAAACTAATATACAAAGCAATGCATCTAGATCACGAAATTTCAATTAACCAAGATAGCTGAGCTAAATTAATTATTTACTTACCATCTGCATCTACTTCATTGATCATATCCTGTAATTCAGCCTCTGTAGGATTCTGTCCTAGAGATCTCATTACAGTGCCTAATTCTTTAGTGGTAATTGTGCCATCACCGTCTTTATCAAACAATGAGAAAGCTTCCTTGAATTCAGCGATTTGTTCTTCGGTGAGCTGGTCTGCCTAAAATGTGACGACATTATATAGGATATACTTCCAAGTAAACAGTAACACCCAATATGCAACAGATCGATACATTATAGAATATTACTGTTGGGAATTTGAGCTTGATGAGTTCTAAAAATCACTATCAATTTGTACAAATTGAATAACGAAGAGTCTTTGAGATAACGATAAGTTCCGCATTGCGGCATATATTCACCGGTTCGTCACCAAAAACCTATACTTACACGTCAAACTCAAATCCTCAGCACATCTTACAAGTTTGTCCACAAATATGTATAGAATATCAAACTACAGTTATTTTTGTAATGATAAATCATCTTGATTCAAAATAATTAGCACTTACCATTGTGATATTTAGAGATTAATTATTACACTACAGCGAATTATGTCGACACAAGGAATTCTCTGACAACGTATATACTCGAAGTGTGCCAGCCAACTGTCTTTCTCTTCTCGAATCTCGATTTGTTTAGGAACAACTTCGGGTTCGGGAACAACGCTGACGTATAAGTGGGGAGAGAGAGGGGAGGTTGCTGCTGCGAAATCAGTAAAGCGCAATAGTGCGGCTATTCATGAACAAGCGTTAGAGTAAATTCCAAAATTTCTAGTAAGCCTTCGAACCCCTGCTGTTTCTTAAATCATTCAAGTTATCTTGAACCACCACCAATTTCAAATTCACAGATTTTAGTTTGTTCTAGAATAGTGTAGAATGGTTAGAAAACTTACATCAATGTGCCGTTGCGCATTGTATTTGAAAGGTGGGTGCGGCTTGTTTACATCGTTTTCTGGCGAGAAAGTGGCTTCTGATTGGTCGGTCTCTACCTGCAATGCGTCAAACAGTCAACGAGCCCCGTTTTCGCGCGTTCTTTGAGTGCGGCGCGTCGCATCGTCTTGCTGTGACGTCCAGGTGCGGTGTGCGGTAAACGCTAAACGCAATTTTGACGACGCCATGCGACGCGTCACCGAATAAAAGAATGGTAATAGTCGAAAACATTTACTTATATGAATAACTCTTATAATCCGTTATTCTAGAATAAGAGTAAAAATATGTACCTGTGAAAAAATGTGATGAGTTGAAAAGTCGGTTTATTATTGATTTGAATAACCTGCGTTATCGAATATTCCGGAGAATCCTAGGTCAGGACCACTCCTACAGCTGCAAAAGGACACACCCCTTTTTTAAATGATCATAATAATAATATGAAACGTACGAATATATATAAACCGATAGCTATTTGGTTTATTTCTAAATAGGTAATTAATACCTATATACCTTCTATATTATTTTCAGAAATGTTGATTTTTAAGACTATACCAGCGAAATGTTTTATCCTGATTCCTGATAGAAAATAAATTCAATTATTGACATACTACCCCTATATATCCTTAATAGAAATTACAGATCGAGTGTTTTAATTCTATAAATATACCTACTTATAAAATATAATCAGTCAATTGTCACTTCAGACTAAAGGCGATCAATTTAAATAGTGTATCTACTTTCGTTCATTTTGTTATATCGTTATAGGTATTCACATGCAGTGCACTCAAGTCGCAACTATTGGTAACTTCTTTATTATTGAAGATACGAGGTCGGTTGAATTGGAGAACTAGGTAGTATATAGTATTTTTTCCGCTGATGAACGTGATCGATGCTTACAAATAACAATTGAACATCGCGCGTTTTCGATTAAATTCGAAGAAAATTTGGTTTTTAAAGAAACAACTGATGTATACATTCGCCTTCCGACCATGGTAGAGGACAGGCGGCGTCCTCGAGGTTGGAAGTCAAGTGAATGTTGTGAACGTCTACTGAAACGTGCAAATTAATGAAAATACAACCACAAATGATAAACTAAGTGAATATTAGAGAAAAACAACAGGTTCCTGTGTCTCTACGCCGGTAACCAGGCCGGATGACAACGGATTTGTCGGATAAAGGGGCCTTACTTGTATCGAAATAAACTGGTTCCATCATTTCTACGCCGGTACCCAGGCCGGATGACAACGGATTTGTCGAATGAAGGAGCCAAATAGTATCGAAAAATTGGCACCGAAAGGAGTCAGAAGCATAATCCAATAGAAGAAGAAAATATAGATAATTTATATAAACCACAACAGGGAGGAGGTGATGGATACAATTCCAGACGCATCTTAGGTGCAGCCCCATCCCTATAAGAAGTACCTGGGTAGATAACTGAAACGGTTGAGCCCATATAGAAGTAGGAAGGAAGGAAGGAAGGAACTGATGTATATATTTTCAATTTTAGTCGATTGCCATCAACTCCTTCGCAGCATAAATGGTTATTATAGATTTCACCCTATATAAAACCGCAAATAACGGAGTTATATAGTATATTATGCACATTTTATTATTTTGTCTCATTAAATTAAACAAAATAATACATATGTCGGTTAAGTTGAAATAATTGGTTTTAGGATGAAATTTATAATAAACATTTATGAAACAAACGATAAGATTTTCACGATAAAATATTTATATTTTTTTTTCACAACATGTTTCGCTAACACTGTGGCTTCATCAGGTATAAGTACACTAAACTATAACTACTACGATAACAACCATATTTATACCTAATTACACAGTTATAACAATATTTGTACCTGTAGGGATTAAAGAATGTTTATCCTCTATATTGCGGTAAATAACAAAAATAAAATGAATATCTAATTAAGCTATTTTTAGGAAAACAAATTCAACAAAGGAGAATTTTTCAAATATAATTGGTCATTAAGCAAAAGATTTGAATTCTTGAGGCTATTAATTTCGAGTGTTTCTGAATAGTTAGGTTTCACTCCTTTGTTTTCAACATGTAATATTTTGAATTCTTCATCAGAATCGTGATTTTCTTCTAAAAGGTCGTGGTTGGAATTATAGAACTAATATAAGATACTTTGGGAAAGTTTATCAAAAATAATAAAGACATAGTTCCTAAATATGAAAAATCAGGAATATATATACTGAATTGTGGAACTTGCCCGAAGGTATATACATTGGTCAGACTGGGAGAACTTTCAAAAATCGCATCCATGAACACCACATGAGTTATGTAAATAGGAAAACAAATTCAACATATTCCAACCACCTTTCAGAAGAAAATCACGATTTTGATGAAGAATTCAAAATATTACATGTTGAAAACAAAGGAGTGAAACTTAACTATTTAGAACCACTCGAAATTAATAGACTCAAGAATTCAAATCTTTTGCTTATTGACCAATTATATTTGAATAATTCTCCTTTGTTGAATTTGTTTTCCTAAAAATAGCTTACTTAGATATTCATTTCATTTTTGTTATTTACTGCAATATAGAGGATAAACATTCTTTAATCCCTACAGGTACAAATATTGTTATAACTGTATAATTAGGAATAAATATTGTTTTTATCGTAGTAGTTAGTTTCGTGTACTTATACCTGATGAAGCTACAGTGTTAGCGAAACATGTGAAAAAAATATAAATATATTCATCATGAAAATCTTATCGTTTTTCGTTTGTACAGGCACAGATTACAGGGTGTCGATCGGGTGTTCCATTACCATTTATGATCCCGAAGGATTGGCACTCGATTGAAATTGAAATATATGTACAGGGTATTGATCGGGTGTCCCATTAATGGAAAACTTATATTTTTGTCAAATTCGGAACAATACATTCTCAGCAAACAATTTCGGTTGATGCGTATATTTGAAAAGGCAGTTGAGACACCGAAAAAAATGTTAACCGCGGCTGCAGGACGTGAATCTTTTGAAAACCCCTGCCGCAACGAAAGATTGTAGCGGCAGGTTCTCAACCGATTTGCCGTCGTGCAGCTGGTTACTATAGTGGTTACAATTTTTTTCGGAAGTGTATTGGGTCCACTAGCTATTATTATTATTAATCGAGAACATTTCAAATGTTTCTGGTATAGCTTGTTGCATTCATTTGTTTGCAGAAATTGCAGTACATTGCTTCATTATTATGCATTCAATAACTTACAGGAAATAGTAGATACATTGAAAGATATTCTAGATCAAATATATATATAACTGGTGCTGTTTCAACTCACTGAAACTTAATACAAAATTTTTGAGCATTGATGGGAATGACAATAAACACTACGAAGAATATTCAACACACAATTTGAAAAACAGTTTTAAAAATATTGAATTGTTTCAGCAATTCAGCAGGAAAATTCTTGATTTAAAACAATTGAATTTCAGCTCATTACGTGGGGTTCTCATGTACAAACAATTATAGAGCTATACCGTTGAAAGATATTTGAAAGTGCCACCACATTGAAATGTGTTCAGGTAGTGTAAGTTAAGCCATCATATATATATATTATATATATATCAACACAAATTATATGACCATTATTCCGCTCATTAGAATATAAGATTATCCGCTTGATTGTCTTCAGTGTATAAACATTGAATTGGTTGATATTTTTATCAATGTTAAATGTAATGGTTTGATGTTAAATAACTCTATTGTGTACTATTTTTTATGACTATAGACAAATTTATATTGTTCATTTTTAATATGATATTATAGCAATGCTTAATGAATGATTTGTATATGTTTTTGGTTTTTTACGAATAGAATTGTTATTTCAGAAAATATGACTCGAGAATCGTCTTTGTATCTATTACAGTTTAGAACATAGCAATGTTACCACTAGAAACGACCTGTATATCTATATCTTTCAGTTGTGACATCCTGTATTAAAAAGCAAGAGTTCACTGGAAGCATCTATGGTCAACACTGACTCGTCGAGCAAAATACAAAAGGAGCAAGGTGTTACTAGGTCTGGACTGTGGACAAAAGAAGAAGAATCAGAAGGTAGAGCTGATAAGGATAAAGTACCAAGAATCGAAGTGGCATGAAAATTGAAAATGAAAAGATTAACCAAATTTAAAATTTGAAGTCTTCAAGAGAATATTCATTATTCAAATAATAAACAAAACAATTCTGTTTAAAAACGAAATAGTGCTTGGTATAGTTGGTGTTAATTATACCAATTCTAATTTTGATTGATTTAAAGTGTAAGTATCTTGGATTACCATGACCTTCTTGTTCAATGTGCATTACCCTTGTTCAAAATTAAAGTCCAATAAACTGGGATTTCCAGTTTTCTACTTGGTGAAATTATATGTCTATTCATTAAAATGACTGGCCGAATAAAATCAGGAGCTAGCAGAATTGAAGTAGAAATAGAGAAAAATAGAGAAGAAAACAACTGGTTGAAAGTTATTGAACTTGCAGAGCAACTGAAAGGAAAATCCCCTGAATTAGGTAAGTTGGTTTATATTTATTTGTGATATACATTCAATGTTATTTTTCTTCAGTTTGTCTATCAGATTTTCTTATTGGTGAAGGAAAATTGGAAAATTTTTTGGAAGAATGGCCCCCTCTAGAAGTGAATATTAATAGAGCTAAATTTGGCTTGATAGATGCTAAACGGTACCTCAATCTAGTGATAACAGAAGCAGGAATCAAGGTTAGTTTTTATATTAAACTTTCATCTGTGATGTACATTGAACAAACCTTTCTGTTGCATCTGTAACATCTGTTATTCTGTAAACACCAGTATTATCTATTTATTCATTTTATTCTCATTAGTTTTTTGAAATCAAAATAATGGCATCTTGTTTTGGATGTGATAAAATTATGGTACACATTTTCAGGCAGGAGTTGCAATGGATGCTCATTTATTACTTGGGAAATTACAGTATGCATGTGGACAATTTTCAGAAGGGCTGAAACATTTTCAAATGGCAGATTTGCAGAAATTAACAGAAAAAAAATTACCCTTGTATGTATTATTCAATTTTATATTTCTCCTTTTGATAATTAAGTTTTTTATTTTTATGGTAAAATCTTCTGAAAACAAACAAAACAATATAAAGGTTTTTATTTTTATGATGATACCACACCTTGTTAATTATTTTGAGGCGAGTTTTGAGGTATAAAAAATTCATATTCAAGTTTGCAAAATAGAAATTATACAGAATAGTTATTTTCAATGAATAATGTAATGATGAATAAATAATGAAAATATGATACAAAATTTTGTGACATTGATTATTTGTTTGAGTTTATTCGATATGAGAATCATAACTATGGGCATTTCAGGTTTATTTACATTATCTGAAAGATTATCATTATTTCATTATCTTTAAAATTTTTGCTTTGTCATAAAGTTTTTCCATTTCATGCTTTCAAACCTATCAGCATGATGAAAACGGGACCTTATATAACTTTTTATGTAAAATACAGTGGTGTATTTATTTTATTTTAATAAACGTTTGAATTCACCCTGTATATTTCTCTATAGTTCTATTAGGATTTTTTCAAACTCATCAAAAATAAATGATAGTCGGCATTTTTTTTGTTTTCAATGCCCACTGGTTTAAAAGTAACTAATGTATGGGAGGTGTTCAATGTTGTTTCACACTGTATTTTAAAAACAGGGAGGGTTATGGAAGTTATATTCTCGACAATATTTTTTTCACAAAAAGTAGGGCAGTAACGTGAGAACCGCAACTCTCTATCTTTATTTTTATATACTGATGATTCTAGTTGAGATTCTAGTTCAAAACGATGTTTAACTGATTTCTTTGTCATATAATTTTGTACTATTCATTGTTATACATTGATAAGAGATATTTGAAATCATGAATGAACAAATTTTAAACCACATTTGCCAATTAACCTCATTATGCCATGTCATTTCAGGAGAAGTTTGAAAATTATTGCTGAATCATATGCAATCAAAGCCCTTTGTTTGCAAAAAGATGATACAGCTGCTAGTAAATTCAAAAAGTTGGAAAAACAGGAAGAAATGTCAAAATGCTTTGATTTAGCTTCAGACCTCAGCCTTTTGTATATGCAAAAACTAGAAAAAGAAATGATTTCAACTATTCCAAGCTCAAATACAGGTAAGGACAATGTACTTTATGTTTTCTGATTTTTGCCTGAATGTTACAATCTTGAGATTGGGAAAAAAATTGCATCAAACGTACCAATGAAATGAGATGAACCAAACATAAGAAATAAGAAGGCTATTCTGTGAAATGAAAGCAATGCAACTTTACATGAACATGTCAAGAATTTATCAAAACTTGTCAGTCACTTCTGAACTTGATATTCAGTGTTACTATGATTTATTATTTTTATGCACGACCGGGCGTAAAATGGCACTTAATCGCCAGGTTGTGCGGGCGTAAAATAGCACTTTACTGCCCTCGGACTACTTTACCGCCCTCTGGGCGTAAAATAGCACTTAACCGCCTGCCGGACAATAAATTATCAATTATTCGCATCCTCAGCTGCTTCACTGATTTCTGGTGGAGTACAATTCACACTTTCTTATTTATTCACCCACTCGTTCACCCACCAGTCTGGAACATGAGCAAATTGTAAACCCTTAATAACACCCTCATTATAAGATATAGAGAAAAAGTAAAAACACTCTCATGCAATGCTTTTTCGAGAAGAACATCATGGGCGTAGCAAAAATTATTTTAAATAGGTTCAAAAGGTATTCAAAAACAGTTTTATTTCTCTCCTGCTTGAGAGGTGAAGAGGTATTCACAAGAAAATATACTGGTCGTGCATAAAATGTTGTATGTATTTCTGGCGTAACTTGCTTTTATGGACCTAGGCGTGTTTATAGCCCTCGCTGTCGCTCAGGCTATTACTTACACGCTGCAGTCCATAAAAACCTATTTTGCGCCCTTGATACATAAATAACTATTATAGCCGTATTTTTGAGTAATTTAAACGTACGTTGCCTTTTATGGAAGGTTTTCACTGCCAGTATCTCTTACCAAAAAAAAAAAACACCATTATCAACTCACTTAAAAAAATAGGAAGATAAGTGAACAATTTTTTTTTCGACATGAGCTATAAATACTGAACACTCGAAATATTTTTATTTTTCAATAGCTAGTATAAACTTAATTCACTTCAATAACGTAACAGAACTATTTTCTCGAAACCCCATTGGTAAAGATTTAAGTCTCCGACTTATTCTGACCTTAGGTATAACTTTCAAAATTTTCACTATTTATAGGAAGTCATTCTCCTCAACCACATACAGTCCATAAATCTCTTGGAGAGGTTCTGGAACAAGCTGTCCAATCAGCACCCATAATTTTCCTTCAAAATGATAAGCCAGAAGCAGCATTAGAGAGATACAGGAATTCTCTTTGTGCAATTGAATCGCATGGTGTTCAAAATGTCCGACTGAAATTCTTGTGCCAAATGGCCGAGTTACTACTACAGGGTCTGGTGGGGGAAAAGTATAAACCCCCTTTGAATTCATCAGCAAAAAGTTCGGTTTGGAAACCAAAGTTTTATACGTCATTGAATCAGGTACTATATTTTTATATGAATGTCCAAACAGAAATATTTGAGCAATAGACAGATTCGAAAATGATTTTTTTTTGTTAGCCGATTCCTGAAATCAATGATAAATAAATTTTCGATTCATTATAACTATTCGAATTATTTATCAAGTAAGGCTATCCCTCGGGCAATCCTTTTCAGCATAGATCTTACTGCTTACGCTAGATCCGGCATCCTGTAGTAATTTTTAGGTCAAGAGGGGTCTGCAAGAAAATAGGTACTATGGTAACGTGGGACAACACATTTGTATGGTCAACAACTAAAACGACCAATCAATGGCTTAGTACTTTCAACCCCCCCCCCCGCACCTACAAAACAAATAACCTGTATACCGGATCTAGCGTAAGCAGTAAGATCTATGCTTTTCAGGTACAGTTGAACAGTTATAGTTATTCAGTTTCATTAGAGGAGATAATCACGGGTTATAATTGGAAAGTTTCCGAAATTCAGACGTTTTACTTTGTGTATTTTTTATTTTCCTCGTGCGATCTAATTCGGCTTAGAGAAAATTTCCCAAAAATATAGTTTTGGATCCTTCACCATTCTGATGACGTACTACCTAGAAAAGCCTTGAACGCGCACCGTCGAAATGCTAGCACTATTGCGCCTGTACACAGTTGCCGGAAGTATCGATATGTCTAAATAGTCGGATATTCTGCATTAAAATCTTGGTATTGATATTTTATCTAATGTATTATATGTTCAAAAGTTGAATTATATATCTTGAAATTATATCCCGGTGCCCAATGAAATGTTGATTATGAAATTATAACAAGGTGAAAGGTAGAATGATCGGACTTCCCAAATAATTTTCGGAATTCCCGTCATAGTTACTCAAGACTTCGCACGTGATTCACTCCTCGATTTTAGTTATCTCACTTTGAAATAATTCATGTTTCAAGTTTATTCCAAGAAATCAATGCGAAGAGACTATACTGTTACTACTAGTCGCTGAATCAATGGCCGTTCGTAACACGGTTCTTTCTCAATCTCCGGAGTTCCGAGATATCAGATTGAGCGCATACCGAGATGCAGTTATGGTATACGATCTACTGGCAGTAGCTACCGTTCGATGGGGACAAATATCATTGTTACAGGAAGTAAGTACACAAAAGAATACAAAATTTATGTATTGATTCAATGTACTGAAGATGACAAGTCATCTCGAATTGGCAACGAACCTATTTCCATTGTACGGAATGAATGTTACAGACAAATACAACTTTGTTTTGCAAATTTCTCGAATCGTTGCTGTAATAGCAATATTACGAAAGCGTATAGGGGCAACAATAATTTTATTTTTAATTTCGAAATAAATTCCGACTTTGGATCTAGGAATTCCGACTTAGTTCTCGGAATTCCGACTTTAGATGTAGGTATTCCGACTTAGATCTCGGAATTCCAACTTAGATCCCGGAATTCCGAGTTTGAATCTAGGAAATCCGACTTAATACGTCATTTGAAAAATCAAAAATTCCAGGATTATTAAAAGTTAGCACTATCATTCCAATTGCCAAAATTTCCAACACAACCCTTGCAAGTGAATTCAGACCTGTAAACACATTACCACCTATAGAAAAAATTTTGGAAACTGTAGTTTATAATAAAATACTGGATCACATTGATCATAATGATATTTTGATTAGTAATCAATCCGGTTTTCGTAAACAGCATTCTTGTGAGACAGCATTTGCAGCTTTCTATAACTAAGTTCAAAAATGACATAGATGATGGTAAATATGTTGTAGCAGTTTTCTTGGATCTCAAAAGAGCCTTCGAGACCATTGACCGAAATATACTATTGATCAATACGGAATTAGGGGCAAAGTACTGAAATGGTTTGAAAGTTACTTGCATGGTAGAAAACAGAGAGTCAGAGTTAGGAATGCAACTTCAAGAGAAATTTGCAACAACCTTTGGGTACCTCAGGGAAGTGTACTAGGACCACTCCTCTTCATAATTTATCTGAATGATATTGACTTTTTTGAATTGTGAGTTCATAAATTTATTTGCTGACGACACACTATTAGCTTGTAGTGATTCATGTTTTAACACTGCTCTACAAAAGATGAATGATGTGCTAATGAGTGTAAGTGAATATTTGATGATTAATAAGCTGAAACTCAATGTCGCAAAAACCAAGCCGATGATCGTGACAACTAAATACAAATATAGGCAGATAAATATTAATGACATTGATATAAGGATTGATAACGATCAAATTGAAATCGTAACAACTGTCAAGTATTTGGGCTTCCAACTGGATAATTTACTTACTTTCGATGCACACTTTATATATATTACTAAAAAATTTCGAAAAAACTGTACTTTTTTTCAAGAATTGCGAAGCATTTATCTATGGATACAAAAATCATCGTGTACCGGTCAATTTTACTACCTCATTTTGACTACTGTGCAACTTTACTATATCAATTCAATCTAAATAAAATGACACAGCTTCAACAACTACAAAATAGAAATATGAGGATTATTTTGAGCTGTAATTGCTATACCCCCATTTCAATAATGTTAAATACATTGCATTGGCTATCAGTCTCGAAACGACTCTACTTCCTAACAATGATATTTATTTATAAAATAGTACATAATGAAGCACGTTCTTACTTTCGTGATTATGTTGATTTCAAACACGAGATTCACAATCATTTCACCCGTAATTTGAACAACATTAATGTGACAAGAGTAAAATTATCAAATACGAGAAATTCATTGTTTTATAAAGGTATGGTAGAGTACAATAACTTACCACAAAATGTTAAATCTAGTGGATCTTGTAAAAACTTCAGACACAAATTGTTGATACATATAAGGGAACTAAATTAGGACTATTTTTTATTTGTAATGTTATTCTTATTGTCCAGTTTACTGTTCAATCTTATAGGATTAATAATTGTTATACTATTCTTTGGTTACGCTGTATTGTATTATAACTGTTTTTATATTTAATTGTAATAATGTTATTCTTTTTCTTACTACTTCAGATTAATAACCAACTTAACAGGATTATAGGATGAATCCGTACATTGGGATACATTATTTTTATTTTTATTGTTATTTATTTATATACCTATATTAGAGCTTTGTATGTATATTAGGGAAACCTACTTAATAAATATTTCTTCTTCTTCTTTTTTAAATCACAAAATTTTGACTTAGATCTCGGAATTCCGACTTAGTTCTCAGAATTCCTATTTTAGGTCTCGGAATCCCGACTTAGATCTCGGAATGCCTACTTTAGGTCTCGGAATTCCGACATAGATCTCGGAATTCAGACTCAGATCTCAGAATTCCGACTTAGTTCTCGGAGTTCCTACTTTAGGTCTCGGAATTCCGACATAGATCTCGGAATTCAGACTCAGATCTCGAAATTCCGACTTGGATCTCGGAAATTTGATATTGGTGCCCGAATGACACACAATATCCTATGGATATTTGTGTATCAGGTCGGGATGATGGACATATTTCTCTTTCAACATAAATATAAGATAACAAGAAATAAATAGAAATCGCTGGCGATCACCCAATACAAATTCTAACGTTGCATGATATTCGTTATTCGTGAAATTACTTCACTAGTAGGAGTTCTCAATATAATTTATGCCCATTTTTTATCATTTTTGTCCGATGATGGAATAGAAAACAATGTAGTTGATTTATCTATATCGCTTCTCGAAATCTGTATTATCTGTATATATCTGTATATGTATTGGAATATTCGAAATAATATCCATTGGATATTGTGTAGCATTTGGGCAGCAATATCAACATTCCGAGATTCAATTCGGAATTTGTTTCGAAAATAAAAATAAAATTATTGTGTCCCCTCCACGTTTTCGTACAAAATCTTCTCTGTAACTATATTGCTACTTGAAAACAAAACCTACCCGATTATTACTAATAAGAGAAAGCTGGATTGAATTTTAGCCAAACCTTGAGTAGTTCTGTCGTCTTCTAATGTCACAATTGGTCACAATTCCTTTGTTGTCTAACATTAACGCCTATATTCAGTATCGATGACATTCCACTCATTGTCCATTTGAACGTCAGTTTTTTGTAAGCTAGAGAAACTCATGAATACTATCTGATGTACAATTTTTTGGCCACCTCACCTTTTCCTCAATTTAATGAAAGAAATAGAGCAACTCTTTTCATATAAACACAAAGGATTTGTTCTTCCAAGCAGCTGAATAAAATCATTTAAACCCAACTAATTTTCAGTCACTAGAGCGTGCACTGAAATTTGCATTTGAAGATTCTCATCTTTGGAAGCAACATGCCCTAAGCCTTCTAGCAATTAACAGATACGAACATGCCTTGGCAGTCCTGAAAGAAGTTATTCGACTCGAAAAAAACGACCCTAGTAACTGTCTCCTGGCAGCAAAGTTGTGTTATGAACATTTGAATTTGGCAGTGGAAGGTAAGAGTTTCTCGCACATTCGAATCAATTGTATTATCATTATTCGTTTTAGGGACTAATTTCAGTATGACAGCAATGGAAAGAGCTTTAACTTCATCTTCAGGACTTTTGGGTAGAAGTCATTTGTATATTGGTATAGGTTATCATTTACAAGCGGAAGCCAACCAACTTCGTAAAGAAAAAGATCGATTACGACAAACAGCTTTGGATAATTTCAAGACGTACGATATCATTTCTCTTTCTCTGCGAGTAGTGAAACTTCAAAACTTGGGTGGCACCACATTTACAAACATAAATCTCGCTCACACCTTTCACTCACCCTCATTCATTCATTCACTCATTCATTTCACTCATCCTGGCATCGAAAACTTAGTTCATTTGCCACAGAATTTTTATATGTATATTAAATGTTTTTTTTTTACAAAATGATGTAGTCCAGGCGTTTTCAAGAGCAAATAAAATGACGTTGCCTACTTCGCCACCCGAAAGCGCATGCAATAGTTTCTGAAGTTTCATTTACTTTCATATTCAGCGACCTCTTCCCTCTCACTCTGAACTATATTTATTGGCCAGCGTTTATTTTTCATTTCAGCTCTGTAGAACTAGAACCGAACGACCACCTATGCAGATATTATTTAGGTCTTCAATTAGCCATCTGCGGTTACATTTCCGAAGCTCAGCAGCACATCCGGATAGGTTTGGAATTTCATCCGGAGCATTCGTCAACTTTGCACTTGCTGGTTTTGCTCTTAACTGCAGAAAGGCAGCATAAAAGTGCCATATTGGTTGTAGAAAATGCTCTGGAAGAGTACCCAGATTGTCTCAACCTCATGTACGTAAAAGCGTATTTGGAATTACATGAAAAAGGAGGCGAGGTTCGTCTTTCGATATTACCGAGTGCGAACAATCAAAACATTTTCCTTTCAGAAAGCTTTAGTTACGGCAAAACAAATGTTGGAACTCTGGAAAAACTTGTATGAAGGCCAAACAATTTCAGACGTTCCAGAATGTGACAGAAAAAGTGACACCAGATCAGTCTTCCAGTTATATACCTCAGAAATGTCAGACAAAGATTCAAGTGAGTATACAAAAAATATTGTTATAGCTATTAAAATATAACGAGATTATTATGCGATTTATAATAGTCGAGGACATTGCTTGGTTACGATGCGAAAATAAATGAATATTATTTGGTATCTAACGTATTATGTTTGTATCTAATGCATTATTATTATGCATAAATATTGCTAAACCATGACATACCAAGATTGCATGGTTGAGTATTGATCATTTAATATACAGGGTGGGGCACCGTATACAACATGTTCTGTATATGGAAAACCATGGGATATCATGGGTTCCTCATTTCTTCCGTGCATTTTTTGATCATCAACATATATGGTCTGTGAACGTGTGCATTCTAGGGTCCCAGATGATAGGTCTCTACTTTTTGATGGTGTTGTATTTCGAGTTAGGAAAAACGCAGTTTAACGAGAAAAGTAGATTTTGTAATCTCTATAAAATGACAATTACTGAAAATCAACGACATTAAATTGTTCATTTCTTTTGAAAAGAAAACATAAAATATGTATACAGTGTGAGACATGTAATAATGAACATTCAACAGATGGAATTTTGAATTGACATAATTTTATCAGATTTTTACGATAATACTTGAAATTTCGAAATATCAGACAGCAGATGAATTGAATGGTGCTCCTGCAAGCAATGTTAGGATATTCCTCGACACACTTTCACCAAATAAATGGATAGCGAAAAGCGTTTTGTTTGTCTTCCGCGAAAACTGTATAGTTTAGTGATAGAAAACGCCCCAACTATGTGCCGCTATTTAGAGTCCGATTTTGTAGTTTTATCATCGAACACAATTTGGAAAAATCGATGTTACCATTCAAAGAATGACAGGAGTTGTCGTCAGAGTTCAAGTTGAAAATATTGGCCTCGTCGTACTATCTGAGAAGTCGTTTGCTTTTTTGTTTATTAAAATTAAATTATTTACATAAATAGCGGCGCTATGGCTTGGAGTATTTTCTGTGAGACAGAAATAAGTAAACGGACAAGATACACAATTCCCATGTTATTTGATGGCGATACTTTTTTTGGAGTTCTGAAGTCAAACCAGGTGGTGAAGAAAAGTTTCGGACTTCCATTGTCTAAAGGTATGAAGATTTGAATCCTGAATCCTGAATCTTCATACCTTTAGACAATGGAAGTCCGAAACTTTTCTTCACAACTCGAGACATTGTCAGCCACCTTCAAACAAAAGTCAAACCAGGTGTCGCGCAGGTCCCAAGCTAAATATCAGTTAGTCAACCGATACATGAGGATTTGAGGAACATACTATATATTTTGTTCAGTGTATCGAACATAAAGCAGAATTCATTCATTTTTGTGCCGGTGGCGTAAAAGTTCATCAAGATCAAGCCTTCTGTTAACTTAATGTGGGATCAACTCTACTAAATCACAAGCTAAGGCATAAGTTGTCTGTAAAATTCTTTATTCAACTCGCCCATAGTGGATTAAAACATTTAAAAACAAGCAAGTTTATTCCAAAAACCTCAAAACTAAAAATGAATCACATGACTATATTTCCAAACTCCATCAAACCTATCCTGGCCTCTGTTTCCAAATCTCTTGATTTGAAGTGACAATATTTGGGCGTGGAAAAATCCAGGGTTACGGGGTTTGGGGGGTATTACGAAATGTCATCAATTATGACAGACATCTTTTTCTCTTCAGTAGTGGGGGCGCGCCAAGTTAGAAAATTTGAATACTCCAAATTAACAACGAGTCTGACAGTTATCGAAATTCATGATTGCTTGCGAAAACATACATAGTGTTTTGAACATTTATTGCTGAGAGTTTCTATCAAGCTTATTAAAACAGAGAAAATCTAAACAATTGCAGTTAATACAAACATGCCCCTTCCGTCTGAAAGCTCAGTTTTTATCATAACATTCCCTATTATAAGACCCTGAGTAAATGATACTAAATTCAGGGTGGTTTCCCAACCAAATTTTTTAGGTAACTAACTTTGACTAAAGGTAACAATACGAAAGCATGAAGATGGAGCAATTTTTCAATGAAGTTGACGTAAACATGTATTTGAAATGAATTAAACATAATTTTTCAAATATTTTTCGACACTAACGCATATTTCGTTGATTATGAGAACCCTACGTTCCGTTCTGAAATTCAATAGTTGCAGATCGAGAATCGTTCTGAAGAATGGGATCACCAGGTCTTATTTTCATATTGTCCGCGATAATTCATGTTTGCCCGTAAAATATGATATCTGTTACTATATAGTATATATAATATTATCACATTTTCGAGTTGAGCGCACCCAGATTTGAAAACAACCTACTTTCAAAGGTTCCTTACACCTACACAATACTGCTGCCTCGAGGGTCGAGCAGGCATTGAGCGAGGTGGCCAGTTCCATGAGTAGTTTCAGTCCCAGACCGGGCCCTCATAGGGCATGGTTACTGCAGGTGGAGATATGGCTGCTGCTCGCAGAGTTATATCTCGCCCTGGACCAGCCTGCCGATGTCCAGATGTGCATACAGGAGGCCACCCAAATCTATCCGTTGAGTCACCACATTATGCATATGGTGAGTGGTGATGGCAGTTGTATTTACGCAGCATTTGTACTAGATTTTACGAATTACAATCATCGCAAATGATGTACAGTTGAGTAAAATAATTGTCTTTAAATCTCTCAGACGAATGAAAAACATCGACTGGTATTCTCCATCCTTTTCATGATGCCAACACGACTGTCAAACCTTTTTGTTTCCACGATAAGAATCTATCGTTCGGGCCTCGTCGGACCAACTCGCCGTTTTCGTGTTTCGAACGAGTTTCTCAGATTGTTTACGATTTATGACGTGACCATTCGTGTTCTCGTATTATCGTTCTCAAAGCGTTGATTTGTGCGTTTTTTATCGATTAATTCACCTATTCGTGTATTAAATATACTGCTCTTCACTTGAAATGGCGAAAAAAGTTTTATTTGTATTTAAAAGCAGGTTTCTGGTATTAAAGTGTCAATAGTGTCATATCATTGGTGAGTGCCATAGTCGTACGTTCGGGAATGGAATAATGTGGAGTAATGTATGGATATGTATTATTTTCAAGATGATGAAGATTTTCAGTTGATCGAAATTGTATTTTTTGCACGATTGATCATTTTTGACTGTTTACCGTGACAGATTTTACGTCAGTAGGTGACATTTACTAGCAACTCGACGGTAAGTAATCCAACTCGACGGTAAGTACTCCAACTCGACGGTAAGTAATTCACTTAATTTATTTTTTGAAAGAATAAAGAAAACTAACGAATTATTTATTAATATTGAAACTTATGGTACAATTTGTTGAAATATTCAATGAAATCCCACTTGTTTGGGCTGTGGTTTCACTTCTAACAGAAACTCCTGCAGAATCGCATACATTAGTAGTATTACTAGTATTGCACAATATTTTTTCGGCAAAATCTATTTTATTTTGAAGAGAATCTTCTACATAGCTTTCTGCCACTGTCGATGAACGCCAACCTCCATGACGCTTTAATCCGAGGACATCAACACCTTTATTAGCCAAAAGCGTTGCTGATGTCCTCCTGAACAAATGGCCAGTATAGTTCTCGGGATTAGGCAAATTCAAGAATTTGGCAATTCGAGAAGGCCAGCCCCCGATTGTCCCTTTCCCTATTACTTGAGCACAACATTTTCCTTTGGCGTATCTTAAGAACAAATGATTTGATTTTACTTGTAATGGACGAAGTTTTATATACTTAAAATTATTGACAACTAAATAAAAACTCAATTCTCCATTGTTGTTATGCACCCTAGTTACTACCTAACAACCAAAGTATCTATCTTGATAAAATGAATGAAACTAGTCAATATGACGAAAATGTTCAATTTTATAATTTATAATGGTATCAATCTTGCAAAAAACGTTATAAGCATGTCGAACGTTAAGAGTGACCGATCTCAGACAATAATTGGAGTCGTCGCTCCGCTCCTCCTCCAAACAATTGTCTCCGATCGGTATAAAACCCTTACCGTTCTCCATACTTGATATACTATTACAGATTTCCTTCATGTAGAATATGATACAAATGAACAATGATGAATTTAGTATGTTTCGAAGAGTCAATTCGTGTTATATTTCTGTGGTTTTATCCGTTTGAATATTTACCTCTATAAATTTCATTTCGTACGACTATTAGCAAAAAGGGTCAACATTACCACCCGCTCTACTCCTCTCTCTCCGATACCAAGAGAGATAGTTAGATCTTGCTTCCAAACAATGTAATGCATTAGAGATAGGAAGGGCCAGTCTATGATTTTTTATTCTTCTGAGTTGAATCTAGTTATTTATATCAAATAAACCTATGAAAATATCAATCGTCCACTAAACGTGATACAGAAACGAGATACAGAAAAAATTCTTGAAATTGATGTTGAATAAACCTCTCTGCTATAGTAGTGACAAGTTGTATGAGGAATCTGGGATGTTCGATCTTAGACAACTTTTTTATAAGATACTTGTGCTGAATCAATTCAAGGAAAAGGTAAAACTAAGTCGACCGAGCCATGAGTATATCACACGACACAAAAATAGATACATCATACCATATGCATTCAGGAATGTAGGTCAGAGGTCCTATACTTTTCTGGGACCAACTGTAATCAACTCCCTACCAGATAGCATACATTCCCTAAAATCACTTTCACATCTAAAGAAAGAGGTTGATAAATTTATAATGAGTCAACCTCGTGAAAGAATTGGGCGAATATTTGATAATGCCATTTGAAATACCCTATATAACAAAAGGATATATATATATATATATAAAACCTTATAAACAATGAAATTGTACTCTCCTTTACCTCCCACACTTTAACATGTTGATAATTTTATTTATACCTCCCATGTGATTTATTTTATTCTCAAACGTCTCCATCAATTGCTTTGTGATGGTCTCAACTCTCGAACGATTTTATTATACTCGATGTAATTCTTTTTATGTTATGCAAGTCTTCTTATTATTGTTCAACTGTTTATCTTACTATACTCATTTATACAATATATAATTATGTTTTCATCTGTTTACACATCTACGAACTTTTATTTCATTTATTTTTGATGTTCTGTGAAATTTTTATTAGTTACATGTTTTCACCCACATACAAGCAACACCTGTTGCTTCTGTGGATCTCAATGTTTATTTGCCGATCGAATGTATTGTATTGTTATACTTATTGTATTAATTGGTGTGAATAAACGATGATGATGATGATGATTATACAGGGTTGGGAAAAAGAATGGAATGATAGAATATCTCCGTTACATTAGTATATTGATGTCAATGAAATGTGACCATTTTGCCGGTGCATAGTACAAATTTGTTTTTATATATATATATGCAACACCCCGTTTAATTTTACTTCATTTTGTGAGATCCCCGAAACGACGGATGCAATAGGGTATTAGACTACAATTGGAAATATATCTCATAATGATCGTAAATATGTATTATACATGTGGATTCTAGAATGGAATATCTTCGATTTTTGAAGAAGTGATATGTAGCCAAAACTTTAATTCAAACTCAGGCCAAGTGAATGTGTCATAACGTTAGAGTGGAGTGCGTTCCAATAGTCCAATTTTTCATCAATTGTATAATCATCAGTAGGTTTAAAAAATCTAAAAATATGTATTCAATCGTTTCTGAACTTAGACGAATTGTAATCCGTATTTGATATGAAATAACTCATAATGATAAAATCATCCCTCGTGGCAAATTTGCGCTGTTTGCTCTCATGTAATATTTCTCCATAGTACAAAAACAATGAAATTGAAAATGTAAACATCGTAAACTGAAAACTAAATAGAGGTTAATAGATATTATGAAAGCAGTAGGGTGTAACGAGTAGAGAAGAGCTTTCATATTGACTTTTTTCCTATGCAAAATATTTCCTCCCAGTGGAAGGAATAGGAAATTATTAGAGACAGTCATTTTTTTAAATTATCCCATCATAACTCAAAAATAAATTCGTGTACATAAAAATTTTCATCACATTAATTAATTCATATTCAGAATAGATTCTTCACCTATATGATCCACATACAGCTCCTTCAGAATTCACGAATCCTTGTGAAACGGCATGCTCTGAATGATAATACTGATAAAAATTTAATTTTTTGATGATATGAATGGATGTATCCCATAAAAAATATTAGTTTCATCTGAATACGATGTGGTGCGGTGGTACACATAATAAACCACCTCATAAACTGTCAACCACCTGTCAGAATGACTTTAGCCATAATTTTCATTATTGAGGATTGATTGAATAAATGGAACATGATATTTTTGTATCCAAATTGCAACTTTTTTTTAAATGAGTGCTGCTCCACTTAGTGCCCTACCAGATGAGAATCGGTGTCACTCAAAGAATTTTAAACTAAATAACTTTTTTTTTTATTTGCTAGTTTTCAGCATGAATTCTGTCTCCATTTACTGTTGCAATGAAGATAACGGCTGAAAATAATTGAATACAAAATTTATTCAAATCATCTTGACGAATGAAGTAGAATGAATGAATATTCTTATAAATAATAAAATGTCAAACGAAGGAAATGCAATAGTCCGTCTGACTACACAGAGTTATCGAGAATTCCATTTGTGAAACTTTATTGCTTTTCATTCCTATATTTATTTCCTACATGAATTTTCGAAACATAAATTATTAGTGTGTTAGACCACATAACATTTTCAACATTGGAATCTCGTAAGATAAACATAGTTTAATATTTAAAATGATACAAAAGCATAATATTAAGCTCTGAAAAGTATATGATTGTTTCTTACAATTTCAATAAGCAGTTTTTGTGATGAGTTTGTTCAGTAGTTCTCAAAATGATCGAATAACCTTGTCTCAAGGTGTATCTAACGGTGACTGACCAAATCTCTGGCTACTCGAATTCAGATTTTTCATATCAGATATCAATTTGCAGAAAGGACTTCTGCACATGCACAAACAAGAATGGTCTGATGCAAAACTGTGCTTCCAAAATGCGTGCGCCATCAATCCTCAACATGTCAAATCTCTGCAACAGCTGGGGCTCGTTTACCATTACCTTGGTCTGCAAGGACTTGCGGAAACTACATTACGAGAAGCTGCCAAAATTGAGCCGAAAAATCACATTACCTGGTAAATATTATTATTTGTTTATATTGTGATTACTGAAAATACAATATCGATATCAATAATCATTTCAATATCGATATTTTTCCATAAATATTGATAGATCGATACATATCGATACCAAAATGAATATCGATATATGTTTGTCAAAATATATCTAGAGTGATCCTTGCTAATGAAATGATATATTTTCTTTTTTTAAATCACGTATTTGTGATCACATTTATCCATATAAAATTTTTCGATTATCGAAATGCGGTTTTCACCAATCAACGTTTCATTTCACCCCTAAAAATATACGCAGCAGGCATTAGCTATTGTAGAAATATAAATAACAATAATTCCTCCAATATTTCCTCCTCATAATAATATCGTTATTGGTATATCTATATTTCCTCATCCTCAAAATTTTTCTGCACACGTAGTCGAGACTAATCTGATTCGAATTTTGAAGTCTTTATGAGGTGTAGACTTCACGATCGTAAGAAATAACTGACTTTTGATTGAAATTAGTAGTATCCAAAAAGCTATTTTTATCTGTATATTCACATATAGTCTGGTTGAGAATCATTTCGAAGACAGTTTCAACTAATTAAGAACGACCTAATAAGTGTTGTTTGCTGAATATAAACAATTTTATTTCTTTTTCCAAACAATGTTCAACTTGCTTGATCATCTTGTTTAATTATTACACAACTATTGAATGCTGAATTCTATTGAAAACCAAGTGTTGATGAGCTGGAAACTCAACCAAGAGTTTCCAGGAGGTATTTTCGTGTATGATCATTTCTTGTGATAATGAATTTGAATTTTGTAGGTATAATTTGGGTAAAGTATTCGAAGCACTGGGAGAATTTGAAAAGTCCAGCAGTGCTATGGCAACAGCTCTTCTGGAGGAAAAAAATAGCCCTATACTACCTTATCAATCAGTTCCACTATGTTTTGAGTGATACATTTCCCAAAAACATCTTCATAAGTTTGGATTTTAGGCATTTTGAGCTCCATTAAAATTGCAAAATTCTGACAAGTGGTGGTACTTTGTGGTGCTAGTTTTCTCAGTTATTGGTGATATTTCAGTTAAATTGTAAGGTTATATTAGGTAGACAGATTATTTCAGTTGTTGATGAATTGGAATAATAAATATAAATATTGAACTTTCTTACTATTTGTAAACTGTTGTCAGACACACTCAAGTCGAAATTTTTTATTGTCCAGTCATGAAAGTCTATTGTCATATTCGTTTGGTAATTTAATCAGAAACATTGCTCTTATGTAATTAAAGTTACCAATACTTCCAGATAATTGATGTAATGAACTTATATATTAAAATTGTCTCGTCATAAAGTTCGTTTTTATTCAGGTAATTTTTATTGAAACAAAAATTCCATTATAATGTATTCAATCTATATAATTATAAAAATATACTACATATTATAGCGATAAAATGATCAATAGACAACATCAACAATATAATTTGCACAAACAATAAATGCAAATTCTCAAACCTTAAAAATAACATCAATTAACATACTTAAAGTAAAACATTACGTTAGAAAATAGGTGATTTCAATGCAACTATCAATTTTGAACACTTTTATGGGATATTCGTGTGTCAATGCAATGAAGTTTTCATATACGAAAGAACTATTAGTTTCGGTTTTGTACGAAAAGAAAATTCAGAATTAGATCATTTCTTGTGATAATGAAAATATTTGATATTTTTTATTGTCTCAGTTTAATTACTTTAATAAAATATTATTATGGTTTTGATGATATTTGAATGCTATGTAGCAGTTCCAAATTCAAGTATCAAAAAAAAGATTTCTTCATCGTCACAGATAATGAAGCGTGTAAGTGATTTCTTTCAAATCTTAGCTGGTTTTGACATTTATGCGAAAAAATAAATTTTGTGATAGTACAAAATGTGAAAACCTCATCGAGCCATAAAAAACGAAAATGTTATTACATGAAAAAATTTCAATTTTACATTCGATCGAAACCGCCAAAATGGCGTGACAGATTAGTGTTGATGAGTTATCAACCTTTTTCAGATTGAAATATTGTATTTACACCATATGTCCTTTGTGACTATATAGATCATACAAATAAAAATGTATAAGCGTTATTGATGTCTCCGATAGTTTTTCCTCATAGCGCATTGAAAACTTGCAGATAAACTGTCATTTTTGTTCAAGGGATAATGTCATTTCGCGATAAAATCAATTTAACATTTTTCAAGATTATTCAATATCACCAGATTTATTTCAGCTTAGGTAAGGAAGAACTAATTAGTTCAGTCAAAAAATAATAATTATCCATTTAAATTATCAAGTACGTTATAAAGAAGATTTTGTTTGATGAAAAATAAACTATAGAGGTTTTTACCTTTTGCGTCATGAAACCAATTTATAATCTTTTGCTATGTAAAAATAGTGAAATTCATTTCGCGCAAATCCGTTTTTCGCATAAACTTTGAAATGAAGTTAATGAGAATTTGAAAACCACCCAAACACTTTCGGGTATTCATCGTCAACTAATTAGAGGGAACACTTTTCTAATAAGCCTGCCGAAGTTTGATAAATGGGCATCAATGTATATCTGATGATAATTTTTGATATGCATAAAAAATATGTTCGAAGTTAACCCTTTCACTGCGGATAGCGTTTTTTGAATCAACTAGGTTCCCGCAAATATGTGAAAAAATAATCACGCGTACTTATATAAGGTTCCTGCAGTGAACCGATCATCGATTCAGAGACGTACTCACAATTATTGGCAGCCCCTAATAAATATAACTGAATAGCTGAATTTAATTTGGAATTCAGGAGACAGTCAATTCCAAGTAATATTCAGTGATAAAAACAACCTTTCATTTACCCTATTTCCAAATAAAATATGAAAACAACTCATTCGATGATGGACATAATAATAATAATTAAAACAAGCCAAATTAACAAAAATAAAATATTTCGGTAGGTTACATAATTTTTACAACTCTTTTAACTGAACCATAGAACAGAAACAAAAATGATTTGAAGTGTGATATTGTTGGAAACATGGAACGATTGTCGATATTAGTTCAGTAAGAAATATCCCGTTGTACGAACATGAACTTATTTCACTTAGATATCCGGTTCCCGCAGTGAAACGGTTAAGCTCTTTCTAAATATGATTCAAAGCGATGTTATCATCCACTGTATACAGAATCACATGGTTTCATCACACTTATATTCGTAATAGTCATGTCTTAAAGATAAAAAATATATAGTTATGGAAAACACTTTTTCATGGGAAGGTTTATACACTCATTCTTATTATTAACAAAGATATGTGTCATGGTACACTCATATTTTACAAAATACCACAGATTTTTTTCAAATTAAATTGAAAAATTTCGACCTCGATTTCGACGCATTCAAAAAAAGGTTCCTACTCTGACAGCTTTTTTCATAAAATAAATATACAACAATACGAGATACATTCAATAAAATCTCGTTTGAAACAGCAAATTGGCACTAATTGAGCATAAAATTCATTACACAAAAATCAATATCGAATGAAACAATTATAGCCGGTGTTCTGCAGGTGGTGTTTCAACACCAGGTCCATCATAACTTAATTGGTGATTTTTCATTAGAGGTGGATCTACGACCATTACGGGAGGAGTACTCTCAGGATGAGTGAAAGAAGGTGAAGCCAATCCAAACTTATCGTCAATTTTTATCATCATGTTGGCATGTTTCTGGTCCAGTTTCTGCAATGCTCGGATCCTTGAATGAGGCAGAGCATATCTTAGTTTATTCCAGAACCACGGCTTACCCCACTCCACGTAGGTATTTGTTTTGAGGTACATTTTCATGTCTTCATCTAGTTTATCCTCATTCAATTCTCCGTACTTTATGACAATAAGTCTGGTTCTTCCCTCTTCAACACCATGGGTGTGAGCCATTCTGAATTCTAACTTACCCCAAGAACTTTCTGAAAAGTTGTTCGATAGCACCACTAACGTTCTCTTAGAGTTTAGCACCGAATTGGTTACATGGTTTATGATGAATTCTCCTCCTATAAAGTCTCTTACATGAATGCAGATCTTATAGGGTCTAGGGCCTTCTTCTAGCACAGGAAGAAGATTATTGATAACAAAATCTTCATCTTTATGCGAGTAACTCAAAAAAATGTCATATTCCATGTCTTGGTCCAAGTCCTCCTCAGTGACAAACCACAGACACAAGTTATTTGCATACAACCAAATTTTAATTTCTTGTCTATAAAATGCATAAAGAACCATAAGGCCCAATATGACAAGAACAAAAATAACAATTGGTATAGATATTTGCAGCAAGTGAATTGGGTACGAACACAATATTATCTTATCACGCAGTGGCTCTTTGTCTTCCTCACAAAGTATGTTTGGCAGTTCATTTACCTGGAAAAAAGTTTCACATTTAGCGATGCATTGAGATTGGTAACGAAAATAAGGTGATTCACCATAAATGTCTCCCTTGTAACTGTGTTATTTCTGAACCGATCAGAGATTTCGTAAAGGATTTCGAAATTATTTTTCTGCGACATTTTATACATTTCATAAAAAATTCAGGGTCCCCAAAATACACTAGTTATTGAGTAGTATTTTATTCCACAAACGGTTATAGATTATTTATACCAGGTTTGATGAAGTTATGTTGAACGGTAAAGCGAATTTTCTGAAAGATGCTCAATGACCGTGACCAGATTATTCTTGATGTCACTCGAATATCGTAATCCATATTTTATTTCTTGTACCAATAATGATACAATTTCCAATGTCTCATTTTTCATGAAAGTACCTTTGTAATAACTTCCGTAATTGTCGAGGTAAAACAATGAAAATCTCAGAACTGATGGTAATCTTTCAACCAATTGGCAAGATAAAACGGTTCTCATTATTTTACTTTTAACGTAAAATAGTAATAGTAAATAAATATATATGATTCATTCCATAACCATCATGCCATTTCTATAAGAATATTCAAATTTTGATTACCATTTTATCTAATATGATGACAATAATAGTTCCTTAAATCTCATAGCAATGTGGAAACTAAAAAACATATTGCTGTCGTCTAATGATATCTTGTCGGCATCTATAGTCAAGACAAATGAAATTTTGAACTAGCGTCAAAATTTTTTTTCAACATAAAATAGTTGTATCGCTTTTTGCCACATGCTGTATAGCTTACTGAAAATATTGAAGTTGATCAGACATTACACGAAAGGTTAACACCCTTTTTCTACAGTTCCATATCCTTATCTTACCTTGATGTAGTTTGCTGTAATGAAGTTATAGAGATCAAAGGCAATGCAACCACAAGTCCAAGGGTTGTCATTCAAACTTATATTTGTTAACGTGGAAGAGTTACTCAGCTGTTTCAATAGAGAGGAATCGAGATGTGTCAGTTTGTTTCCATCTAGTTTGATAACCTGAAATGATTTTACAATGATCATGTATATATAGGTACATATAATTTGACTAGATATTCAGAGATTGGGATTAAATTATACACGAGCTGTTTCAATAGAGAGGAATCGAGATGTGTCAGTTTGTTTCCATCTAGTTTGATAACCTGAAATGATTTTACAATGATCATGTATATATAGGTACATATAATTTGACTAGATATTCAGAGATTGGGATTAAATTATACACGAGCAAAAATGAATCGAATTTTACATAGTTTACATAGGGATTCTGGAATTGTATAGCTCGCTTCTAACTGTTCATTTTTCGAATGCACTAACCTGAATTTTTAAAGGAATCCATTCCATATTTTCTAGCCTATTATTGGACAAGAAGAGATTCGTTATATTGTTGTTCTGTCGACTGACATCCGGACTTTGGGTAAGCATGTTGCCGGTCAAGTCCAACTCGATTTTGCTTGCGTTGAAACCAATAATAGGCCAGTCAGTCAAATTTCTGTTATCACATTTAACCACAACTGTTTCATCGAATGGTCTTTCAGAACATTGGCATTCATGAGGACAACCTGCACCCTCGTAGAGACAACTTATATGTCGCGGTTTGAGATCACTTATGCTAATGTGTCGGAATGATTCTGGTTCTGCACATTGACTCTCTCCCAATCTCAAGTCAAGCCGAGACTGCACTACAGGGAAGAAATCATTCAGATATCGAATGAAATCATAGTTCCGACAGTCACAGATGATGGCATTGTGTTCTAAGTCAACCACAGTTGAACTGTTCTCTTTAATGGTCTCGAAGGCTTCAACAGTATGTAAATCAATCAAAGATATCTTGTTGTACCTCAGATCAATATTCAGTCTGGATAATGAAAACAATTCAATGACCTGAAAACAAAAAAAGATTAGCTACTCTAAAAATTTCGAATTTTATGGTAGTGATGAAAAAATTCAAAGTCATTGAACGAGTCATATACAAGCTATGTCTTTGTCCGGGACAAAAATGAATGTATATATTTTTTTCATAACTAAAGCTTATAGTTCTTCTAGAAGTTGACATAGGTTGTTTAAGTTGTATAGGACTCAAACACCGGGGACTTGTCGATTATAACAAATTACTGAATAATTAAATTAATTGAATTCAATTATTATTGTTAAAAATATAATATTTTTTACTCACACTTATATTCGTTATTTGATTTTCACTCAAATTCAGTGTCTTCAGATGAACCATATACATGATTTGACAAGGAAATCCTGATAACTGATTTCCGTGCAGGTCCAATTCTTCCAAATCTTGACAGAGTGTGAATTGGTCGAAGTCGGTGTTTAGGGTGATGTTATTATTAGATAAATCCAAATGAATCAATTTATTGTCACTACTGAAGTCACCCAGATTCACTTCCGATATAGCATTATCATTTAATGATAGTTTCTTCAAGTTCCTCGCATTGAATGTATTTTCACCGACAGCAGCTAATAAATTGTGACTCAAATCTAGCTCTTCTAAGTGATCTGTGTTAGAAAATATCTCATCTGGCAGGGAACTGATTCTATTGGCAGCAATATTTAATTTCTTCAGCTTCCTCAATTCTTTGAATGTGCCTACTGATAATTCGACTAGAAGATTATTTTGCAATAACAATACTTCAATGTTGGTGGATCCCTCAAATACGTTTTCTGGAATATTTTTCAAATTTGAATTTGCCATATACAACGATGTGAGATCATTTAGATATGCAAAGCATTTATCGGCCAATGTAAGATTAGTTTGCATAGCGATACGGATGGTCTTCAATTTAGAATTATTACTGAATAACTTCGGACCTACATGGCCTAAGTTATTGCTGTAAAAACTGATATTGACCAATAAGGGTAGTTCCGAAAATGTGTAGGGCTCTATAGAGTGAATCCTATTGCTGCTGACCTCCAGTGATCTCAGATTTACTAGTCCTCTGAAATGATCTTTCTTCAGAATTGTTAACTGATTTTGCCACAAATGCAATATTTTTAAGTGGATCAGATTTTCGAATAATCCGTCGGGTATCTCCTTGATAGAGGTATGTGGCAAATACAGTTGTTGAAGCATAGGAGTGTGCTTGAAGATGTATCCGATTTCTTTCAAATTGCTTCTGCCCAGATCAAGGCTAGTGAGGTTAGGTAGAAATTCGAGGAAGTTTTCGTCATACGTGGCATTTCCCCAATCTATGATCAGTGCCTTCAGCGAAGACATACCCTTGAAGAATTCATTTGTAATTCTTTTTGTTCGTGAATACTCAGATATTTTGAATCTGAAAAAAATCAATTTGTTGATACCAAACTTGTGTAGTAACGACTGGAACCCGTCCTCGGGCAGGGGACAGTATTTAATATTCAGAAACTCTACATCGCCAGCAGTGTAGTTGGGAAAAATTTTCAAATCGAAGTATTTGAAATTATCCATGCATTCAACTACCATTTCCTTATCTCGCTTCATATGTATAACGACTTTGTAGTCGAACTTGGGACACTGGAACTCGTATTCATTCATACTGTTCAGGCAGAGGCATCCATCATTATTCGTACATTGGTTTGAGGGTGAACCAAGAATAAATGTACTTCCAAGAATAATCAAAAAAACCTTAAGTAGGTTCTTCATTGTACCTGAAACAGAAAAGGGTTTCTATATTTTCCTTCTATTGTCGAATCATGAAAAATATCATGTATATATATTGAAGGTTTCCAATTCAGTAGGATATCATAATTTCTTCTATTGAATTTGTGAAGAAATACCCTCGCGAGTTATTCACATCACTAGAATGAATTGTGAATGAACATATTTTATTCTAGCCTTCATCGGCTTCGGGCTGTTACCAAGGAACGACAGCTATTATCAATGTCCTAGGGATATTGTACTACTGAAAATGCATTTCAATAATTCGATGTATCTACAAGGTGAGCAAATTTAGATGTTTGTATAGAGTAACTGGGAGATACAAAAAAAATTGAAGTCGGATTCTCGGTCTCTCTCTTCGAGGCAAACTCAATGGCGCAAACAAAAAATTTGTCATCGTCTGGAAAGTTCGATTTTTCGGCTTTTAGACGCGTGTGAATATTATGGTTGTTTGTGAAGTTACGAGATGATAACTTCCACAATGACACTTTTTTCTCTATAATTCATCAAAAATGTGCATTTCGACGGACTGTTTTTTCCTGTATTATCATTTATCGTATGTCGGGTAGCATTTAATGTGTCTTTAATAGCGAAAATAATATTTTATCACATTACTTTTTGAGGTTTTTTATATGAATTGCAAGTAAGCGGGTGTCATATCCATAATAACAGGGTTTGTTCGTTTGTTTCTGTCATGATATCAGATGAATAAAATTAAATTTATTGGACATAAAATAACTTATGACAAATGGCTAACGAACGAAGTCTTCCTGCCAGTACATTTTATTATTATTTTAATTTATATTAAAAATATGTGGAACGTTCGAGGTTTTTAATAAATATAAAAAACATATGCACATGTTATTCAATTATCTGATTAAAGGAGTCCATAATCTACTAATTATAATCACTATAATGGATCAATATTTTCTAGCCTCACTCCTTTTACACCACTCTCTTGAAACAAATAAACGGATCTTATATGTATATTATAATTATTAACAACATTATCATCAGATTTCTGATCTTTTTTGTCAACTTCTGAAACATCTACTTTTTCTATTGATAAAACATGAGAAAAGTGCACGAACTCTGTGGCAACTCAGCAGTAGCGAAAATATCATCAGAACATTTATTGCTATCTCATTAAAATGATTTAGTATCACATTATCATTGAATAATTTATCTCATTATAATTATAGTTATCATACTGAGTATAGTCCTGATCGGTTCGATTTATTATATCAAAATATATATTTGAAAGAACTGTCCACGGCAATTCGCTTGGGCAGAAGAACAACAGGTGTAGCAAAAATCAAAAAATATACCAGATATTCACCGGGTGACCCCACGAAGAAATGAAAAATATTGATAAAACTCCCCAAATCTCGACTAAAAATCTTGCAAGAGCCAACAAAAATGGTATATTCTCAATACTTCTATCCACCGTTGAAATATTTTCATTTCCCAATGGGACACCTTGTTTATAATACTCCTCGACTTTCTATATCACTTCGAGAATGTATTGCCATCGAATAACATATGAGACTTTTTGGGCATCTTGTCCGGTGAATTTTCTCTGCCAATAGTTCTAATATGATCTTATACAAATAATTTGATGAGAAATGCAGCCTAGAAAGAAATTAATCAAGCCCTGATTGGCCCTGATGGTCTGTCCTGGCATAGCAGAACCCATAACTTGTCAATGGAAATCTGATAGGTTCTAGGAAAAAAGCTACCTACCTACAGGGAAAAACCAAGACCTTACAGGTATAAGGATTAAAAGATTAGCTAGAGTCTTTACTATGTTTGTGATATTCGGGTATTTCCTTCTGTTGTATCCAAGCATTTTTTACTAAAAGGATTTCAAAAATTTCTGCTGAAAATTCATAAAACCGCAAGAACATCATAATACAGGGTCAGTTATTATAAGAGATACAAGCCGGTTGAATTGGGGCAAAGTTGTGCATTTTCATGCTGCAAATTTACTGAGAGAAAAAAAAACGAAAATGTTTAATTTTCAAGCGAAAACCAACAAAACTATTGGTCCGTTTTTGAATAAAATACTTTTTTGAAAGCGAGTAAAACTTCTAGAGCTTATTTCAGAAAAAATAAGGGTCCTCAGTAATGACCTAATATCTTGCGGAGGCACTGAGAAAAATATAAACCTATACGTAACATATTCACCATTTCAGATGACGTAGGAGTAAGTACATGTTATTTATATTTTTTGATTAAACTTTATTGATAATTTTGAATTAGGAAGAAACGTGTTCTTTTCGCATGGACTATGAGCAGATATAATTCAATTTTCTGCGTGGTATTTGCCAGTGGAGTAGTTGTTTTCTGCTCGTGGTCTACAAGACTCTCTTTCTTTCAATTTCTCTCAAATGATTTGATTGACTTTTCGCACATTCGTAGGGAATTTTTCAGAATTGCTTCCATACTGGTAGGCTATTCAACAAATGAAACATTACTCAAAAAAACACGAAATGTTTCGAATAACGTACTTCACTAAACTACTTCAAATATTTTGTGTTTTTTTTTTTATATTTTCATTTGATGTACATTTTTCAACCACAGTCTCAACTTCATATTGATTCTAAAACGATCCTCTTGAAAAATAGTTTTTGATTATTTCAATTAATTAGGATTTTCAAATTCTTCAAAAAATTCTACGACTTTTATAAAAAGAGATGACTCGATATGGATGAAACTCTTCAAAAATATGTACTATGGGTATTGGGTACCTAATTGAGTAAAGCTGTAACGCTTTATTCTTATGGAGCAAACCTAATTCGATAGCACAAAAATTCAGATATAAGTGTGCTAAACAGTTATTTGATACCGAATAATACTTCATCAAATTATAGGGAACTCTGTCCAAGATAAAGATATCTATCATGGGGATCTCGGAAACCATGAGAAATACGGTTAAATTAGAGAAAAGTTGCAAATTTTTAAGTCTAACAATATACCCTTTGGAAAGTTTTAAAATTCCGAGTAGTTCAGGAGAAATATATCCCTAAAAAAACGACATTTTCCGATTTCGTTTTCATTTTTTCCTGTCATTTTTTAAATAGATATAGGAAAATAAAAAACACGTTCTCATTGCCACTTTTTGAGCTCTACAAAACAGCTTTGAGAGATTTTCCGTACGACGTTTCGTTTCGGAAAAATCCTTCATCCGAGGTCCCTATGATAGACATCCTTATCTTGGACACAGGGTATATGATTGAGATAAGAAAGCAAGACAACGATATATCTTAACAATAATTAGTTTGAAAATCGAACCACTAACAGAATATCATTGCAACTGCTTTAGCCCCTTTCGTTTGTATGCAAAGTGTAGCACTCTCCTACACCTCGTGTATTTTGCACCGCTTTTGAGCATTCGTTTCGCGAGGTGAATTACATTTGGTTAACTGCACTGAAAATCAGCTGATTTCGAGTGTGGTGTAGATTACACGACACCGAAAAGCATACGAAAGAACCTTTTGTATATACAGCGACCTGATGAATAAATGAATTTGATAATATTATGCATAAATACAACTATTGGATCATCCAAGTCTGATAAACTGCAAAACAAGAGTATCTATCGCGGGTATGCGGGTGGTGCTGCGGAACAAAACCAAACGTCAAGCGGCATGCAAATATGTGCGTCATTAGTTTACGAGTACAGTCTTGAGTTATTGCGGCATTACCGCATCTTGACATTTGTACATCTGATACTGACAGATTTTTTAGTCCACGGCAATCCACGTCTTCTACACCTTTTCTAGTTATATTTCAGAAAGCGTCAAGTTAATTTCAGGTAAGTTACTTCAATTTCAGAAAGTATCAATTGTATTTCAGAAATGTCAGTTTAATTTCAGAAAATATCATTTGTATTTCAGAAAGCGTGAATTGAATTTCAGAATATAGTCACTTGTATTTCAGAAAACAGGTTTATTGTGAACACCCCATGTTTTCGTGGTCTAATTTTCTATTTCTCTCTGAGAAATTATGTAGTTGCAAACGAGATTGAGAGAAGTTAGTAGGTAGTTAGTAGTAGGTAGGTACTATTATATATGTATAAAGTGAGCCGAATCAGAAAATTTTGTAGTACATTAATGTTTATGGGGGCTATCCATCTAACATAATATTCTCAAGAATGTATCGGTAGATTTTCAAGTTAAAAATTTCGTATGCAGATAGATTTTTCTTATTTCTGCACATGATCATATGTTTTCTAATATTTATCGTTTTCTTGATAGAAGAAGCTCGAATTCTGTTTCTGAAATATAAATGACGCTTTGTGAAATACATTTGATATTTTCTGATATACAAATAACGAATTCTGAAATTCAATTGACTATTCTGAAATTCATTTCACGCATTCTGATATTGAACTGACTTTTCTGAAATACAATTGATACTTTCTGATATTAATTTAACTAATCTGAAATACATTTGACGCTATTTGAAATCAAACTCACTATTCTGAAAAACAATGGATACTTTCTGAAATACAAGTGACTAATCTGAAATTCAATTGACGCTTTCTGAAATTAACTTGATGGTTTCTGAAATACAACTGGAAAAGGTGTAGTTCGATTATGGAATATTCACTTTCTGTGATTTGTTACAGAATAAAAATACAAGCAAAACACAGGAGCAAGTGTTTTCCTCACTGAAGAGTGAAAATCTGTTCATTCTAATATCAAATGATTTTGGAATTATTATACATTCTGTATATTGGTCGTGGAGAAAAGGTTGTTATACATTCCTCTACTGAAAGTATGAACGAAATTTATTACAACTATTTACACACATTACAATATTCTCACTGGAATTTACGTTTGAGAAAAAGCGATTCAAATTTAGAAAATTGAGCTACCATTTGCGCTATTTTTCGATATATGAGGTAAAATTTGGTGAATGTGTCCATATTTGAATATTATTCACATTGACTCACCTTCCAAATCACTGTCAACTCACTGTAACTGTCAACCTCTACTCCAACTTGGTATAATATATGTGGAATTGATTCCGAAGAACTACTAGAACATCTCTGAAATATATCACTTTAAAGACTGAAATGAAGTATGGAGAAGCTATACAATAACTGAATGGATAAACACTAGCGCATAGCAGTTGGGTACATTAGGGAGGTATATCTACAGGTAGTAGGTACAAGTAGAAGGGGTTAGATTTTGTTATCTACAGGATGTCCCATTGACCCCGGGGTCAAGCAAGATGCCAATGAAAACTCACGGATGGTTTTCCAGAATATCTGCACAAATAAGTTGAAACTGAAGAAAACTGACTTTCAGGTTGAACATTGTTACCGCATGTAATCCAGTGCTGATAAAAGAAATGAACCTATATAGGTCAATATTAGTAAAATTCGCAAAAGGTCGCAACAACGTTTTCTATAAAAAGAAACAGCTGAGAAGGTATCCAGGTACGATGCACTCCTTGGCAAAAGAAAAGTTTGACAGAGGCAAGGTATTGACGCAAAATGGGAAAATCTTCATCAAATGTTCAAACGAATGGAGTGAAACTTTTCATTATACAAACTGCAATGATTTGAACTGAATCAACTTATCTCTACACGTGATTTACGCCTTTAATGGAATTTTCTTTTATTTACTATTGTATATTCTTTATTGTTTTTTATTTTGGGTTTCGAAAGTCTCATGTGTAACACAACGTATTTTCAGGCATAATAGTTAATAGTAAGGTTTTCCTGAGATTCTGTAATTCATTTTGTATTTTACGGAATATTTAATCTCGACGTATTTATTTAGGTTTGGTAAATTTGTTTTTTTTTGTTTGTCAAAAAAAGTGGTGTATTTCTTTGCATCAATTTTATTGTAGAAAAACTTTTTTTTTGGCTCGGGTGTTGAGATATGGAATGAGGTTTTTTGGAATGATTCTTATCTTTCTCTAAACCATGATTCCTCATCACTAATTCAAGGATATTTGTTCATATTATTCGTTTGTACAGGATGTCCCAATATATACCTGAATGAACTGTTCAATCTGAAGAGCACTGGTAAAATAGTTAGTTTTGCGGATGACACTGCAGTAATATATAAGGCAAATAACTGGGAACAATTAAAAATGGTAGCTGAAAAAGATTTTAAAATAATTATGGATTGGTTTGACAGCAAAACACTGACAGTGAATGTTCAAAAAACTAACTACATAGCATTCGCTCCAAATGCGAAATACTTGCCTTCATTCAATTCTCTCTTTTTCTCCCTGCAAACTGATGTACATATTCTATCCGTTCCAAGTACAAAATATCTAGGGATTTACTTAGATCAGCACCTGAAATGGAATATACATATAAACCATGTAATGAAGAAAATCAGGTTTGTATTATATAAACTCAAATACTTGTCGAATATTTTAGCAACAAAATATTTAAAAATCCTTTATCACGCACTGGCGGAGTGTCATCTCACATATGGTATCCTAGCGTGGGGAGCTGCTTATAAAAACCATCTGACGGATCTGCAAATTTTACAAAAGTATTTATTAAAGACAATCTACTATAAACCCCGTTTATACTCAACAGACAAACTATTCATATATATATATTCGACAACTTTTCCTCAAAAATATCCTTCTCAGAATTTATAAAAATAAACATGAACTACTTGATGTCAATTGAATGTTTGCTCACTTTTACCGCATTTTGCAGATATTTTGAATCTTATTGATGAACATGATATTGTGGGTGTCTCTGAAACATGGCTAACTGATGTAGTAGATGATACAACTGTTACAATCCCTGGATATATTTTTTCAGAGAGGGACCAACTCGCGTTGGAGCAGTAGGCATATATATATGTTGAGAATAACATTTCTTCAAGATTGATTGATCTCAATAATATCAATGAACATTTTTCCCGCAAAGTATAGATTCTTACTAATTTTGTGATGCTCTTTCCATATAACTCATCAGATTTTAGCAAAACCCGATAATTCTTATACAAGTCGTTATCCATGCAAATGCCGATAAATGCTTAACTACCACCTGTTAGTGATTCATTCAATTTTTTTATGAATGTGGCAATACTTCCAGGTTGCTGGTTAAAAAACAGATGATTTCAAATAGAAATGATGTATTCAGTACCTACAGTCCGTTCATAATTTGTCGATAGCACAAAATGTGCGTCCAAGTCATAAAACGGTCGTAATAGTCGTAAAATCATAGGCGGAGGTTTCTGAGGTGTTTCCGAAGATGATCCTGTTTATTTTGAATTTGAATAGTTTTGTAAGTTATCGTAGTTTATATCATTTAAAAATAGGTATTAATCAAATAAATGTATCTTTTACAAATTGCAAGTAACTTTTTATTTTTGAATGAAATAAAGAAATTTTATTAAAATAAAAATACAATTTACAGTACCTACAGTTCAAGAATATTAATATATTTATTTATTTATTTAAAGTAACGTAATGTTTTATTCATATACTCTACGACACTGGTCAGTCATTTCCACTCAAAATACCTACATAATCGGATTAAAAGTTCTATAGCTGTATTGTATTTCTTCAGGTACAAGGTGGGTTAGTCGAAAACATCTTAAACTGCCAGTTTTAGGTTGGTTTTTGTTATTATATCATACTACCTGTCCTCTCTGTATTTCAGTTCTCTAATGAGGGTCAACCTTGCAGTGAGCTATCAACAAATTGTGTACGGACTGTAGCTTTATTGAGAATGAAAGTATAACGTCTGACCAGGCCTTCTCGTAGAAAAATGCGATACGGAAGTAAATTTTCCGAAAGTCGAATTTATTCGTATTCGCGAACATAGAACATCTATTCTAGCAACCAGAGTGCCCTTGACCCTTGCGATAGTTTCTTTATTGAGTCGAGACTGAGCTGATTCGAACTTGAATTTAATAGTTTCCAAAAAGCTCTTCTTATCGGTATATTTTCACAAAGTCTGATTGAGAAGCATTTCAAAGAAAGGTTCAACTAATTTAGAATGAACTAATAAGTGTTAGTTTCCTGAATATAAACAACGTTATCTCCTATATATTATCACAAACAATATTAGAATTATTTTAACCCCTTGGTAAGTTACACGGCTTTTGAAATATTTTCGTGATAATGGATTTGAATTTCGTAGGCATAATTTGAGTGGAGTCTTCGAAGCACAGAGTGAATTTGAAAAAGCCAGCATTGCGATGGCAACAGCTCTTCTGGAGGAAAAAAATAGCCCTTTACTACCTTATCAATCAGTTCCATTATGTTTTGAGTAATGCATTTCCCAAAAACATCTTCATAATGTGAAATTTTAGCATTTTGAAATCTCTTAAAATTGCAAATTTTTGACTAGTGTGGTGGTACTTCATTTTTCTCAGTTATTGGTGATATTTTAGTTGAACTGAAGTTAGGTAGACATATTATTTCATTTGTTGATAAATTTTAATAATAAATAAAAATATTTAACTTTCCTACTATTTATAAACCGTTATCAGACCCACCAAAGCCTAAATCATAGATTGTCTAGTCAAGAAATTCTATGGTCAAGTTGATTGGTGAATTGTCAGAAGAATATGTTTCGTATTCATTTGAAATAATTCCAGATATGTGTGATTAATGTAATGAACTTATATCAAAAATATTCAATTCAAAATGTACTTTATTGTCGAAGAATAAAAATTCTTATTGACAAAGCATGTCTGAACAATTTATTACATTAAGGTAAAGTGGACAACACAAGTAAAAAGAAACTCAAATGTAACAGGACATTGAATTCTACAGAACAGTTAGAAAATTGATATGAGTGAATAAATAATAATAACAATTAAATAAAGGTTCAGGCACTCAAAATCTGTCTTCAAAATATTCTTCCAAGCTATAATATGCTTTTGGAAGTAAAAGTTCTTTCACACATTTTCGAAACACTTTTGAGTCTGTCATACTTTTTTTTTCAGATGGTAGATGATTAAATATCTTCCGACTCTCAAAGATTATGGAGTTTTTCGTTAATGATGAAATTGGTTTTGGCAGAGGTATATTGGCATTTTGCCGGGTGTTATATATCTTTTCGGAAGGAAAATTGTTTTTTCTTTTAAGAATAAGACATACTGTTTCTAAAATGAAGATGCAATGGATTGTTAGTAATTTATTTTTGATGAAAAGTGGTCTACAGTGTTCCATACGCCTAGCTCTTGATATATATTTCACCGCCCTTTTTTGTAGAATGAATACCGATTGCATCAACTGTTTGCTACAGAAGCCCCAAAAGGCTATACCATATCTCAAATGGGTTTCAACTAATGAAAAATACGATGTTTTTCCTGCCACTATTCATAACTCATTGGTTATGACCTTGACAGCATAACATCCTGATGCAAGTTTTTTGATGAGATATTGTACATGTTCATCAAACTTCAAGGTTTGATCAATCCATAATCCATATCTCGCCAGAAAGTTTGTTTTTATTTTGATCAAACATAAATGCTATTAAAAAATTCTGAATGTAATCAATCTATATAATTATAATAATATTATATATATTATATAGCAATAAAATGATCAATACACAACATTAACAATATAATATGTACCTAAACAATGAATGCAAATTTTCAAATCATAAAATAACATCAATAAACATCAATAAACTAAATACTTATGTCATAAGATCAATGCAATTCAATCAATTTTGATATTTCAATTGGATATTCTGTAAATAATCTGAACATGTTTTGAAAATCAATCAAATAAACCACTTGTCATAATTTTTCGTGACTCTTCCGATAAGAAAAGAATCAGAATGTATCTCTTATTTTTTTGCTTAGTTTACTGCTTGTTCCAGTTATGGTAACAATAGGCGTGAGTCAATTGAATGAAAAAAAAATAGTTTCGATTTTATTTGAAAAATCAATATTTTTTGTCAACAATACTTTTGGAAGATATACTAACAGGGTTCATTTCAGACAAATTATAGTTTTTTCTTCAATATAAAATTTTGAGGCTATTCTAAATGTTGTTACTTACATTAGGGTTATATTTCGACATAAATTGACAAATTAGATCATTTCTTTTGAGAATCATTATACCATCATTGAAACCGAAAAAGGATTTCCTTTCTATTCTTAGCTACTTTTGACATGTATGCGAAAAACCGAATTTTGTGGAATATAAAAAAAGATCAATTTTACAACCAGGTGATGAGTAATCTACCTTGAAGCTTTATTGTAGAATGTAGACTCTCACATTGAATTTATATATCAGAGTTGGGTTCAGTTCTTTATACATTTATAAATCGAACAATAATTCTACAGCTTGATTTCAGTCATTCAACATGTGAATAGTGGAACATAAAGTGGAATTCAATTTCAGAATATTGTACACCATATTCTTCCTTTTCCACTATTTCAGAAACACTTGAACAAAATGATGAAGCATCATGCGGTTATGTGAATATACATTGATAAAAGAATTCGCCCATTCAAATTTCAGGAATATTTTTTACATAGAATCAATTACCGCTCTCTTCAGCCTCTGATTAAGCTTCCTGTAGGTAACTCAGAATTTACAGAATATCTTATACATGTACATTAGAGTATTTCATGCATATGATTGTTACAATTGGATTCTCCTATATGGTCAACCATTGGAAAATATGTTTCGATTACCAAAAATATTCGTAAAAGATAATCACATATCACATTTAACTTCAAGGCATTAAACTCACTGAAATAATGATTCGGGATGGGGTATTTTCTACTATGAAGACTATTGTTGTGATTCGGGTCTGACAGTATCCCTTTTGAATCAATATTTCAACTTATATTTGTACAAACCTATGAGTATGCAATACAAAATTATTTAGTTTCAAATAATTATTTCTTAGTTGCTTATACGATTCAAAAAACATTTTCGAATCAACAAGACCGTTATTAAGATTTTGTTCGAAGATAGGGTTTTTACCTCATGCGTCATGAAACCAATTTATAATTTTTCGCAATGTAAAAAAGGAAATAAAAATTCATTTAGACGATGTCCGACATTCGAAACTAAGCGAACATAGGAATCACCTTCTGGTTTTCATCGTCAACTGATCACTTTCGTGAGAAGCCAGCTGAAGTTTGATGAAAGAAGAAGAATGTATGAAAATGTTTTCAAACTTTAGCTCTTTCTATGTTGAATGTTATGATCATATTTGAATTCATAATAGTTATGTCTTAGAGATAAGAAAAATATAGTTACAAAAATCTTCTCCATGGAATTTCCAATAAGTTATTTATACACTCGCCACATTTTTATGAAACCACAGAGTTTTCTCGAATAAAATTGGATAATTATGACACTTTTGAAGCGAGGTGATGCCTACTCTGGCATGTTTTTTATAAAATTCAATAATACAAGGCACATTCATTTCAAACGCAAACAATTATCGTCGGTGCTTCTGCAGGTGGTGTTTCAACATCATCAGGTCCATCATAACTGAATTGGTGATTTTTCATTAGAGGTGGATCTACGACCATCACGGGATGAGTACTCTCAGGATGAGTGAAAGGAGGTGAAGCCAATCCAAACTTATCGTCAATTTTTATCATCATGTTGGCATGTTTCTGGTCCAGTTTCTGCAATGCTCGGATCCTTGAATGAGGCAGAGCATATCTTAGTTTATTCCAGAACCACGGCTTACCCCACTCTACGTAGGTATTTGTTTTGAGGTACATTTTCATGTCTTCATCTAGTTTAGCCTCATTCAAATCTCCGTACTTTATGACAATAAGTCTGGTTCTTCCCTCTTCAACACCATGGGTGTGAGCCATTCTGAATTCTAACTTACCCCAAGAACTTTCTAAAAAGTTGTTCGATAGCACCACTAACGTTCTCTTAGAGTTTAGCACCGAATTGGTAACATGGTTTATGATGAATTCTCCTCCTATAAAGTCTCTTACATGAATGCATATCTTATAGGGCTTAGGGCCTTCTTCTAGCACAGGAAGAAGATTATTGATAACAAAATCTTCATCTTTATGGGAGTAACTCAAAAAAATGTCATATTCCATGTCCTGGTCCAAGTCCTCCTCAGTGACAAACCACAAACACAAGTTATTTGCATACAACCAAATTTTAATTTCTCGTCTATAAAATGCATAAAGAACCGTGAGGCTCAATATGACAGAAACGAAAATAAAAATTGGTGTATAATATATCTGCAGCGAGTGTATTGGGTACGAACACAATATTTTCTTATCATGCAGTGGTTTTTTGTCTTCCTTACAAAGTAAGTTTGACAGTGCATTTACCTGGAAAAAAGTTTCACATTCAGCGCACATTTCTATGAGAGTGATAACGAAAATAATAAGGTACAGCAGGGTGATTCACCATAAAATTTGCCCCTGTAACTTTGTTATTTCTGAACCGATCGAAGATTTCAAGAAATGTATTGAAATCATTTTCAGCGACATTTTATACACTTCATAAAATATTCAGGCTCTGCAAAATACACGAATTATTAAGTTGATAGTATTTTATTTCTCAATCGGGTATAGATTATCAAAAGGAATTCAACAATACCAGGTATGAAGAAGTTATGTTGAACATATATATTGTTATCCATACAATTTTTTTTTACCAATAATGATGATACGAATATGGTGGCGACTTATTAGTACATTTCAGAAAATGTGACATATTTCTTTTAATATAATCAAACATTGGTTACCATTTTATCTAATAGCATATTGATGACAATAGAGTACATCAAATTGTGGTAACTGAAGAAAAAGAAACATTGTCATATTGCTGTCGTCTAACCCAGACAGCATGATGTGATTCTGAGAATGTTCTCAGAATATTCCAGTAGAACATATAGAAAAATGTCGTTGAATGAATAACATATCGTGAGAATTTAGAAAAATTATCTCATTGACATGTGTCCATATTCGGTTGGAGAATATTTCGAAAATACTCGTTGAATTGATGTTTGTCTAAACTGCAATATATACTTTGTTTTATCTCAATTTTAGATGTGCCTACCCGTGCGTCTCATTTTTTTTATTTACTACTTTTTGTATATTCACGCTATTGTATTAGTTATTTCAAGGTAAATGTTCTAGTTTTAGATAGTTTTTTTTTATTTCAATTCGTTTGTATTTGACCTGTCTTATGTCATTATTTGATAATGTGAGATCAAAAAATACTTACTTACTATTTGAATCTTTTATTTTCCGAAATTACTGGGCTAATGACTTCTGGTTTTCATTTAGTTGGAAGAATCCTTGAATTAATAACAAATCATGAGAATTTCAATTCGAATCTTTAGAAATGGCTGGCTATTGAAACAGGTATACTCTGGGCCTTGTCGATCTCAATGAACACCTAGTATAGACGGTATATTATTGTATTTTCACTGGAAACAATTACGTGACTTTTTATGTAAGGCAGATACATCTTCTGATAATAACCGTGAACCATTTTGAACTTGAAGTGACATACTGGGCATAACCTAACGTTTTTATTTATATTTTGAATAATGCGCTCTTTTTAGCACAGCAAAGATTCTGTTTCAAGCACAGAATTATTCGATATCATTGATTCATTGATCAGAGAGTCAGGAAAAAAAAACATCGTCAGTTAGTGTCAGTGATGTGACTGTGAAAAATGTGTTATTTCACAAAGTAGAGAGGGTTGAATGTATTCAAATTGTACGATAGTTAATAAAATTATTTTAATCACTTACGTTGAGTTGTATATTTGCTCCAAGTAAACAATACATGTTTTGAACAATATTAAAATTTGTTGTTACAAAGTGTTGAAAATAAGTAAATCTAAGCGTGTGTGGTGTTTTAGTCAAAAGAAGGACGAATTTTGTGTTGTTAGTAGCAGAAATTTAAGATGTCAAATGGTATATTTACGAAATAAGCGTTTCGACTTCAAATTCTTGTTCAGGAGGCCAAAATACGTGAGTACCTCCAAAAATTTTTCTTTGACTGCTTTATTAATTTTCCTAAAAACTGGTATTGGACCTATCTGAGTAAAAATATGTATAAAATATCAGATTATGATAAATATATAACACGTGCTGAAGTTAGAAAAAAAACATAACTTCAACCTAAAATTGAGTCGAATTTTCTCACAACATGCACTGAATGTTCTGAGAATATTTTATAGGAACATGAAATTTGGACGAAATCTTACGTTCCTGATTATTCTGGGAATATGCAAGAGTCATCCCCACAGAATATCCTGGAAATGTCCTCAAAATATTCCATGAGCATCATCAGAATATTCTCAGGTATATTTTGTGAATATGCTAAGGGTATTCTTGATATTATCATCTTCTTCTGAGAACATTCTCATAATCTTCTAGGGAATGTTCTGAGAACATGAAACGGAATGATATTTTCAGTATATATATAGGGTGTCTGGAAACGTAGAAACGTATCGGAAATATTTCAGGAATCAATGAGAGCTAATTTAGTAGGTAACAAAAAGTTTCATAAAAGTCACTGGGGAACATCAACATATTATAACATCGGATAGGTACAAATAAGTAGAGCATGCCTTGTAAAAGTGACTGTCGTGCTTGAATTGGCTGATTTCTGATTGATGTTTTTTTGAACGCAATACGTTGGGACCCAAAAAAGAACAGAAAAATAATGAATCACTTTAAAAAACATCACCCAAACAGTTCGAACCTTTATTTTTAATAATTGTTTTTTTTTTGTTCTGGCATCGCCAACTAAGGTCATTAGCCATATAGATATATCACAGGTGAGTTGGAATCATAATTATTTATATTTTCATGAATAAATCGTTTATTTCTAAATCAGTTCATCTGATAAATATTTTACCAAAAAGTTTTCAGAAACCCATCTCTGCTATTATTTAGTCACAAAATCAACATTAATTACAAATCAAATGTACCTAATGATTTGACATTACATGAATATTCCCTGGAGAACAACCAACCATAGAATATCATGAAATATTCTAGAACTTTCTCAGAATATTCAGGTGAAATAGTCTTCGAATATTTCATGAATAATCTTAATATTTCTAGGACGGTTCTAGAACGTTTCTGACGAAAAACAAAACAAAGCATAAAGTGTTAACCACTTGAACCTGTCGGCATCTATAGCCTAGACAAATGAGCTCAACTATCGTCTTTAATCATTTCTCCACATACTCCACATAAAAGCTTTTTCGCTAATGCTGTGTATAGCTTACTGAAAATATTAAAATTGATCGGACAATACTCAGATTCTGAAACTGTAATCCAAATGAAATCTACGAAAAGTCGACACCGTTTTCCTTAAGTTCCCTATATCTATATATCCTACCTTGCTGGAGTTTACTGTAATGAAGTTACGGAGATCAAAGCCAATGCAATCACAAGTCCAAGGGTTGTCATTCAAAGTTATATTCGTTAACGTTGGAGAGTTACTCAGCTGTTTCAACAGAGTGGAATCGAGATATGTCAGTTTGTTTCCATCTAGTTTGAGAACCTGAAATGATATTACAACAATAATTATGTTTATAAACATACAATTTATCTAAATGTTTGAAAATATAAGTATCTCTTAGGATTGAATTATACATGTACAAGAAAAATGAATCGAATTTCAAATATTTCACATATAGGGATTTTGGAATTCAATAACGGTAAATATATAGTTACCAGGCTCCTCCCTGTAGAAACATGCGGTTTTGCGGAACTTACGTAGTTTGAGTTTGACATCCTGAAAAAAAAATTATAATGAAATTTCCAACTAGTTCCGGAGATACGGTACTTCGTTTCACCAGCACAATCTATACCTACGCTACAATTGAATAATTCCAACACATTTTCACAAATAATTCACTTGTAAGAATATCAAAAATCCTCCTTTCTTGCATGAGAAAAAATATTAAATTTGAAATTTCAATAATTTTCATTTTGTTACTAAATCAATACCAACCTTACTTATTACAATTCACCGGCATTGATTTAGTGACAGAATTAACATCGTCGGAATATCAAAATTAATAATTTTTTTCATGCGAGAGAGAATGTCATTTTTGTTATTTCGTAAGTGAATTATTTGTGAAATGTGTTGAAATTGTTCAATTAGAGTGTGTAGATTGTGCTGGTGAAAAGAAGGAGCAATTTTGAGCGGAAATAAGTGGAGAACGAGCGGGAAGAACATAGGCCAGAATATGCAACAAATGGAAATATACCTAACTCAAAAATCACAAAATATTTGAGAAAAACCAAATACGTATTTCGATAACTACGTTATCATCATCAGTGGAAATACCAATGAAACCGATTTGTTCGTAACTGGACATCTTATTCATACCTCTGGATTTCCCGCTTCACTGCGACGTGGAACGTCGATGAAATGGAACGTCAATAAGGTCGAACAATATGGAAGAGGAGATAGGGCCGCCATCTTGGTTCATCAATGGGCTTCTACTACGATTAATGTAAATGCTTTTCAAAACATCCAACTCCTTAGGTTCGTGACATGTCTAACTAATTTTGAGTTGTTCACATCAGTGATGGGGTGACTAGTTTCAAGAATATGTTGGGCAACACTCGATTTTTCGAAATGTTTATGTTTAAAATGAGCAATATGTTCTTTGAAGCGAGTTTCTATGTTTCGTCGTGTTTGTCCAATATATTTCATGTCACAGTACATTTTACTTCATAATTTCCTGACTTTTCCTTATCATCGATTTTGTCTTTTGGATTACCTATAGAAGGTTTCGAATGGTATTTTCACCTGTGAAAGCTAAGTGGACAAGTGGAGGCCTTGTGTTTTGAAGATACCATCTAATTTTTTTGTGATGATCGGATGATTAGGATAGGATAGGCCTGAAACCCCGTTTTCCTGTCTTTGGGGCGCCGTATCTCCGAAACTAGTTGATAACCCCAAAAATTTCATTAAAACTTTTTGTTCAGGAGGCCAAACTACGTAAGTTCCGCAAAACCGCATGTACCTATAGGGAAAGCCCGATGACTATATATATTTACCTTAACAAATCTCTTTTTAGTATTCATTTTTAAAATACACCAATCTTAATTTTTGAAGGAATCCACTTCATATTTTCTAGCCTATTGTTGGACAAAAAGAGATTTGTTATATTGTTGTTCTGTCGATTGACATCCGGACTATGGGTAAGCATGTTGCCGCTCAAGTCCAACTCGATTTTGCTTGCGTTGAAACCAATAATGGGCCAATCAGTAAAATTTCTGTTCTCACATTTAACCACAATTGTTCGGTCAAATGGTCTTTGTAAACACTGGCATCCATGAGGACAACCTGATGCATTCATGTAGGGACAACTTATATGTCCCGGTTTGAGATCACTTATTCTAATGTGTCGGAATGATTCTGGCTCTGCGCATTTACTCTCTCCCAACCTGAAGTCAAGCCCAGAGGATCCATTGAGATATCGAATGAAATCATAGTTCCGATAGTCGCAGATGATGGCATTGTGTGCTAAGTCAACCACAGTTGGACGCTTTTTTCTGAAGGTGTCATAGTCTTTGACACCTATTGAAGATATATTGTTGTACCTCATGTCAATGTTCAGTTCGGATATTGAAAACAATAATTTATTTACCTGAAAACAAAAAAAGATAAGCTACTCTCGAAAACTCGAATTTTCTGGTAGAAATGAAAAAATGTCATTGAAAATTTTATGATTATCTATACGATAAACGAGTCATCTACAAGCTATGAATTTTAATAAATGTATGCACATGATTCTCTCGACTGTCATCCACACTGCTAGATGAAGTGGTGGTCAGAGCATGACTATTGGTTGTTAGTTTTTATTTAGACAAAATTCCTTTCTTAGTGTTCCTTGGAGTGGTTCGCTTCAAATCTAGATAACTATAGTTTATAGTTCTTCTAGAAATTTACATAGGTTGTATGTAGGACTCATCAAATACCGGGAACTTGTCGACGGTAACAAATGACTGAATAATGATATTCAAAAGAGATAGTTTTATGATTGATTATTATTATTGAAAATGTAGGAAATATTTTTCACTAACACTTATGCTCTTTATCTGATTTTCACTTAGATTTAGTATCATCAGATGAACCATATTCGTGATTTCGTCAGGAAATTCTGATAACTGATTTCCGTGCAGGTCCAATTTTTCCAAACCCTTACAGTATGAGAAATGGTTGATGCCGGAGTTCAGGGTAATTTTATTATTAGATAAATCCAAATGAATCAATTGATTGTCACCGTAAAAGTCACCCAAATTCACTTGTGATATACCATTATCATTCAATAATAGTTTCTTCAAATTCCTCGCATTAAACGTGCTTTCACTGATAGCATCTAATAAATTGTGACTCAAATCAAGCTCTTCTAAGTTATATGTGTTAGAGAATATCTTATCTGGCAGGGAAGTAATTCTATTTGAAGAAAGATTCAATTTCTTCAGCTTTCTCAATTCCTTGAATGTGCCTACTGATAATTCGACTAGAAGATTATTTTGCAACAACAATACTTCAATGTTGGTGGATCCCTCAAATACATTTTCTGGAATATATTTCAACTTTGAATTTCCCATATTCAGTGATGTGAGATCATTCAGATATGCGAAGCATTTATCAGCCAATGTAAGATCAGCTCGTTTATCGATACTGATGTTCTTCAATTTCGAATTATTGCTGAATAACTCTGGACCCACATTTCCCAAGTTATTGCTATAAAGACTGATATTGACCAATGAGGGTAGTTCCGAAAATGTTTAGGGCTCTATAGAGTGAATCCTATTGCTGCTGACCTCCAGTGATCTCAGATTTACTAATCCTTCGAAATGATCTTGAAAATGAAAATGATTGTCAACTGATTTTGCCACAAATGCAATATTTGTAAGTGGGTCAGATTTTCGAATAATCCGTCGGGTATCTTCTTGATAGAGTTCTGTGACAAATGAAGTTGTTGAAGCATAGGGGTGTGCTTGAAGATGTATCCGATTTCTTTCAGATTGCATCCGCCCAGACCGAGGAGAGTGAGGTTAGGTAAATATTCGAGAAAGTTTTCGTCAAAAGTGGTATATTTTGAATCTATGATCAAGGCCTTCAGCGAAGACATGCCCTTGAAGAATTCATTCGTGATTATTTTTGTTTGTGAATAATCAGATATTTCGAATCGAAAATTCATCAATTCGTTGATACCAAACTTGTGTAGGAACGGCTCGAACCCGTCCTCGGGTAGGGGGCAGGATTTGATTTCCAAAAACTCTACATCGCCAGCAGTGTAGTTAGGAAAAATCTCCAAATCAAAGTATTTGAAATTATTGTAGCATTGAACATTCATTTCCTTTTCTCGCTTCATGTGTATAACGACGATTCTGTAGTCGAACTTGGGACACTGGAACTCGTATTTATTTATACTGTTCCGGCAGAAGCATTCATCATTATTAATACATTGGTTTGAGGATGAACCAAGAATTCCAATTATTATCAGAAAAACGTCAAGTAGGTCCTCCATTGTACCTGAAACAGAAAAGGTTTTTTGTATTTTCCATCTAGTTACGTTAACTATTCAATGCAAATCAGATGAAAAATATTATATTATATTTTACAGGTTAAGTGGAAGAGCGCGGCTTCTAAAATTGAGTATATGTGTACCCAATTGAAGAAGTGCGAACTTTGCCTTTGCAATGCAGCCAATATTATTATCTTATTTTATTTATTATTTTAGTTATTTTTTATTTTATTTTATTTTTTTATTCTCTGTCTTCCTCATTATTCACGTATATGTGTACACATGCATGCATACTGTACTTATATGTTACCTTAAGGTTGCAGCAATAGAAGCGATATTATTATTATTATATTTATATATGTATTGAAGGTTTCCAATTTGGTACGACATGAGCATTTTCCTATTAGGTTTGTGATAAAATACTACCGCGAGCTATTTCCATATATCTATAGAGCATAGTGTCCTGAAAATAGCCCAAGAAGGGTTAAACATAAATCTGCAATTCTGTAATATATCCGAAAAATATTGACTACAAGAAAATTTTCATGGTTTTAGTGAAAATGAGTCAATAATAACAGATGTTGACAATATTGGTATATCTTGGATGAATTGTCTGATGGAATTGAATGTTTGAGAGCCCCATCAGTCAATTCTTGAATACATTCGCGAATATCAGTTGATTTATACATTTTCAATGTTTTAAATAGCAATGATTTTTTCACCGCTAGCCGTATCCGGTTGAAGTTCTTTCTCTAGACTGAAATTGATAGGAACCTTTTTGAGATCGAGTATGGTGCAAGAAAGACTCAGCAAATTTATTAATAATTACGTCTATATGAAATGATGCACCCATCACAAGATAAACGGCAAGTTCAAAAATAGAAAAAATCAGAGTTATCCGAGCATTCAAATGAAATAATTTCTGAAATTTTGAAGAAAAGTATATGTCGAATAGTTTCCGGGAAAAAATTAAAACGTCTTTTCAAGGAGATTTTTTGAAATCTTCTATTTGACAGATTCCATTCAGAATATCAAGGTATATCAATGTGTTAATAAGAGACAATCATAATATTTTCGATATTTTCGAACTCACACACAATAATTCATACACTAGTTTTCAAACGTGAAATTGTGTATCCCTAATAACACAAGGGTATCTATTAGATATCCAGTGGAAAACCAGATTGTATACACTGAATAACATACACTCATTTTCCACCGTTTTGGACATCCATGAATTGTCCCTAATTGACATCCATAGGATGTCCCTACTGAATATCCATAAGATGCCCTTTTCATGCCAAAGAAATATAAAGAAACTACTAGTATTCAAGTGGTCACCCATCCAAACCCCAACTACGCCTATCGTTGCTAGACCTGAACCTTCCATGATTTTTTTTGTTTTGAATGCTATATTCATTAGTGAATTAAAAATATACAAGGATAAACAAATATACAAGTTAAAATATGTTATGTAAAAATGTATAAGGACAACACTATAAATACACAGAAATACACAACACATGCGACTACGTTGATTGATTTGATGTTTATGCGGTATATATATAATCAATAATTTTTTCCGCTTAGGAGTGAATATTTTTTTTTTCTTTTCTATTTTTAACTCTTCTTTTCTTAAGTGTAATACTATAATTTTGTTGAAAGCCCGAAGCTCTTGTTATATGATATGTAATCATTTGAAACAATAAAGATATTGATTGATTGATTGATTGATTGATTGATTGATTGATTGATTGATTGATTGATTGATTGATTGATTGATTGATTGATTGATTGATTGATTGATTGATTGATTGATTGATTGATTGATTGATTGATTGATTGATTGATTGATTGATTGATTGATTGATTGATTGATTGATTGATTGATTGATTGATTGATTGATTGATTGATTGATTGATTGATTGATTGATTGATTGATTGATTGTTTATGCAAAACAGCAATGGTGATGGTGGCTGCTGTATCCGACATTTTACGATGATACAAAATTTCAACAAAAACTTAGAAACACCGATAGAAAACATAGAGATCAACGAACCCGAAATTCTTGAATTCTCCGACAAAACCTGAAATAAAAATTTTCTTTGAGAGGAAATAAAGAATCACAGTCTAAATTTCGCAAAATAATTCAACTCAAGATATTATCGACTTCGTTGTAGGTTTCATTGCTCCAAATGTACAATACTATCTACATTTCTAGAAACTTGCCGAAGTGTACCAACCCTTTCGCGAAGTAGTAAAAAAACATTTCAAATGATCATCATTAAAAAATCTAATCATCGAGGTATCGATGAAACTGAACAACGAATCAAGAAGATTTATTACTGGCTGAACTTGAGAAATTCTGTACCAACTTATAATAACGATAGTAAAATTTGTCAAAAAGGCAAATATGCATCTAAGTCTTCCGAAATAATCCATCTTGATACATTCACATATGAAAATAATAAATTTTTAACCATAATTGATAATAGTTTTTCCAAATATGCACAATCCTATTACCCAACTCAATTGGTCTCTACACAAATTGTCAACCATCTGATATCATTCTTTCCACACCACAGTGTACCAAAATTAATCGTAGTCGACAATGGCACAGAATCAAAGAATTCAGTAATCACTGAACCTTTGAGTTTGCATACACGAACAAAATTCACTTCTGTTCACCAAATCACACACATTCGAATGGCCAGATAGAGAGATTGCTGATGAGCAACATAGCATTGTCGAGTTCCTGAAACAAGGTGTATGCATCAATCAATCTTTGCGACTTGACCTAGGCCATTGACTATATGTCACTCACGACATCTCAATCAATGAATTAGAGCAATATGGCATCTTAGGGACTCCTCTCATGCTCATAAATTTCTACCTAACATACAGAAAATAATGCGTTTCTATTAATAATTTCACATCAGATTTTCGGCCGCTTAAACGCACTGCGGGTGCCCCAAGGCTCAGTGATCGGGCCGCTCCTATTCGTAATCTATGTCAACGATATCTGTATTTCCCTTCCCAAATGAATGTATACTTTATGCATACAATGATACTTTCTAACACAATAGAACAAAAAGCTGAAGATTGATTTACTGCCAACAAACTTTCTCTGTTTTATTTACAAGTAAATTATGGAAATCTTTCATGGGGAAACTGCTCACATGCATCCAGGATCTTCAGAGAATGCTGTTCGATGCAGTCGCTCGTATGTGTAACGGAAGAACAGTAACGTGGTAGTATGACATATACACAACATCATGATATAATCGAATACAATTCAGATACAATTAATGTATTATGTATTGTACACATGAACGAATAAAGAATATCTATCTATCTCTTGTTATGTTTATCCATTCAACCTTCAATTCAATTCAGTCGCTTGTATTTGAAACGGGAAATCAGTGTACCTTGTGAGTATTACTATATATACAACATTACGATATAATCGAATACAACCCAGATACAAAATGATTGTTCAGTCTATCCATTCAACCTTCTATTCGATTCAGACGCTTAGTTTCTTTCTTCCTAAGACGTGACAAAGTTCTCATCGAGACAGTACATAAAGGTTTCGGCCTTAGTGGTCCTCATCAGTGCAGGGCTCGGTGCAGGGTAGTCAACTGAGTATTAGAGATGCTTATCAAGAGACACTTGGAATTAGCGACACCATGCTGTTTTTATGACATCAGAACTTTATTTCTATAGAGTGTTTCTTTCTTCCGCCGCATGGTTCCTGACATCGCAGGGATTTAAGGCTGGGAAAGGCCAGACACTTTGTCCAAATCCGGGACAGGGGGGGTTGGGAGGAAACAGCAGTGGGCGGTTACCAAATCGTCATAAATTAACGGTTATCCTTGTTCAACGAACGATCTTCTCATCTAGTACGGGTGATATCGCGACTGACGTTTTTATTCGCATTGCTCGATAATCTAATATGCGAGTAGTACTGGGATGCTGTCTCTCAGTTTTCGAGAAAACAAAACTGGCGTAGATTCAAATCAGACTTGCTGCGGATCTTCAACTTGATGATTGTGTATACCAAATCACTTTTTACGACATTTTCTCTAGGCCAAGAACTTTTTTATTCTGAAAAAACACAAAAAGTACGATTTTTCTGTAGAACACGTTTTTTATCGTTCCTACCGTTATATTTCTGGAAATAATTGAGCGATCGGACTGATTTTTTTTTCAAATTGAAGTATACATGATAGCGCTTCTTGCCATATACAATATTGGTGAAAAATTCATGTTCATCAATTTCTAGAACTGTAGCAAATTTCAACTTGTTATTTTCGGAATGACAATTTTCAGTAATCGAGAAAAAAATTTATTTATGAAAATTTTTGTATACATGCTGCGAACAAAATTGAGCCAATAGATGAAATAAGTTTCCATTATGAAAATTTTTCATGTAGCAGATATCTACATGTACTTATTTAATGAGACAATACTACATTATCGCGCGCTCGGCGCTCGGCTCTCTCCTCACACAGTCAGCCAACTGGTCTTTGTGTTCATAATGTGTAGTCGAGCTTTCATCAGTATATCAAATGAGAGGAAAATATACATTATTGGTATGAATAAAGTATCTACCTATTTAATGAGTTGGTATTAAATAACTCCATTCATTTTTTTATGTTGACAAAATAATAGTTGAACACATTGCTGCCTCATGATGGCATATTATGCCTTCTTCCAGTCCAATTCTGGCATCGTATAGGTTAGATAATTCTCCTTCGGTTAGGTATGCCATCATGTGAAATCTGTATAAATTCATAAAACATTGTGTATACTAAACGTTTGTGGTATACTTATCCGATTTATCATGAAAGTTTCATGGTATAATATAATGGAAATTGCATTGTAATTAAAAAATCAGACAAATGTTAATTGAAAAGAAAAAAACACGTAAGTTGCGATATAAAATTTTAAAGAATCAAGCATTGTCTTATATCACTCACTGAATATCGAATTTTTTCGTAAAACTGACAGATGCCACTCGGTAAACATTCAGAGGACAACTATTATGCTTCCGTGGAACAAACAAATCTCTCCGAAATATTCGACGAAAGTAGAAAAATGGCGTCTATACCTATTTGGAACTATGTCTAGTTGGGCAGTATCCCCTACCATCATTTTTTCAAAAAGTTCAAAAGGAGGTACCCATTAAAAATGAACTTATGAATTTCGTGATTTTATTTTCAATTTCTGAAAATTGAGATTCTGAAAATATTTTCCTGACTTCTTTAGGTTGGATTTCAAAAATGACATTGTTTAGATTTCGGGAATTCAATAATATTCCATTTCTGGTATTACCGAAGTTTACACGAAACGGAAATTATTATGGTTGAAACGAGCAATTTGGAAAATCCATGTTAACGAGTTTTCAAAAAATACACGTTCAATGTATTACTGACACCCCTTCAATTGTTTATATTTTCAAACCATTTGTCGTCATTTAAATGCTACAAAGGATATTCAACAATTTATTTTTAATAAGCATTTTGCATGTTTGAAAAAAACCTGTGACTCCACACAGTCCCAAACAATGAGTGAGAGTAGATGCGATACATTCGCCTGCATGTGTGCGGAACGAGGATCGAACACTTTATCTGATAATCGACGGTATATTCACCAGTAGGTAGGTACCTATGATGAATATTTGTATTCTATAAACATTATGAAAAACCAGGGTTGCGACGTTTTGAATCGAATAATGAAAATATAAGTAATTGATTTGTGCATTATTTCCATATTTGAAAAATTATGAAAAATCAATATAAATAGAAAAAATCAATCTTTAAATCGAAAAAATCTTATTTTGTTGATTTGAAAAAAATCATGATGCTTCGCAACTCTTACAAAATTTGGATAATTCTGTATCTATTTATATGAACAGCTTTTCAAGAGTCATATAAATTACGAGGTATAACATTAAAATAGCCATACGGAGTGATTGGGAGATTGAGAGCTACTTTCAATAACGTTGATAAGTTATATTCTCGGTTATTATCAAAGACATTCAAATACAGGTTATTATGAATATTATTTATTTACGAATAATAATGAATAATGACTATATTTTCCTAAGGCCTTCATTCTTCTACTTTTTATTTCTTTGATTTTTGAGGACTGCTTTCACTACATATTTTGTATTTTGGATATTCATCTCCCGTTGGTCCCAATATATGTACCATTTTCAGAATCATATACATTCCACATGAGAATACAATATCATTTTCTTCTCCATTTGGATTTTTAGATCTCATTACACCTTTGAATTTCAAAATTTCAAGCTTTTCCTATGCAAATCCGCAAATTCATCATTAGTTGCACCAATAGAATAGAATAGAATAGAATAGAATAATTTATTCGCCACTGCGGTACAGTATGTACATATGGTATGTCGATATAGGATAAAAATAAAAACATCACATAATATTAACAAGGTAAAAATATGTAAGATATAGGTATAAACGACTTCCATAGAATTGAATGTATATACATATATAGATATATATTGTCTTGTATATAAACTACACAGATAAAAAAAAACAATACCAAAACAAAAATGAGTGCTCAACAGAAATCATCATCCAGGAATTCCTTACAACCATAGTAACATTTTTGCAGCAGCAATTGTTTCACTCTGCTATGGAAAACTTTATCAGAGGTAATGTGCTTAATATCTCCCGGTAATTTATTATACAGAGTTATCGCATTGTATAAGGGGGATTTTTTATATTTTGCTGTTTTGTGACTTGGAATGCGCAAATAATCACCTTGTCGGGTGTTGTACCTGTGCGCCATTGCATTTGTTTCTAGTTCTTGGATGTTTGATCTAGCAAAACCTATACTTTTGAGGATATATATGGAGGGAGCTGATAATAATTTTTCCCTAATTAAAATTGGTTTACAGCTGTCTCTGTATTCCACGTTGAAAATCAGTCTGACAATACGCTTTTGTGCCACGAACACTCTGTTGAATTCTCTACTGCAACCCCATGCTATGATATTTAGCGATATATGTGAATATGCCATAGCAAAATAAATTTCTAGTAGACCTACTGTGTTCATGCATGATTTCATATGCCGTAAGGCAAAGAATGTCTTGTTTAGTTTGTTGCATATCCCATGATAGGCTTTCATCCAAGTATGTACCTAAAAATTTAACTTCACTACTAACTCCGATTTCGTCAATAACTTGTAAGTCATCTGGAACATTGTTCTTTCTATTATAGAAATTCACTATCACTGTTTTACTGGAGTTCAGTATCAATCTGTTACGCTGACACCAGGAGCTAAAACCATCTATTATGCATTTTACTTTACTGAGCAATATATCGATATTTCCCCCAGTTACCGTGATAGTAGTATCGTCCGCAAACATAGTAAGCTGACAATCTTCCAAGTATTCTGATAAGTCATTTGCATACAGCAAAAAAAGCAAAGGTCCAAGCACTGACCCCTGTGGAACTCCGAGTTTGACGTCATTGTAACATGATCTAAAATTATCACATTTCACTGTCATGGTGCGTCCTTCGAGGTAAGATTCAATCCATTTCAACACGTTATATGGAAAAGAAAGTTGCGATAGTTTTGCGATTAAAAATTCAGGAGACACAGTGTCAAACGCTTTTGTTAAATCAAAAAATAAAGATATCACAAAATTATTCGAATCCACCTCTTTATAGATAAAATTCAACAAATGATATGTTGCAGTTTCAATTGATTTATACTTTCTAAACCCATGTTGTTCTTTGCATAGTATATTATTCACCTCCAAAAAGCTAGTGATCCTGTTAGCTACTATTTTTTCAAATAGTTTAGCCAGAGAGCAGAGCAAAGAGATTTGCCTATAATTTTCGATTTTAGAACGATCTCCTTTTTTGAAAAGAGGTATCACTAATGCCTTTTTGAATTCTTTGAGAAAGTATCCCTGTAAAAAAGACTGACTAAAAAGATAAGTCAGAGGGGAAATCATTACATCAATTACTTTTTTTACTGTTTCTGTAGACAACTCATCCAATCCAGTAGACTTCTTATTTTTTAATTTTTTTAGTGTGCTTAACACCTCCGATTCATTAATAGGATCGTTTTGGAAGGGATGAATTGGATTGATTTTTTTTGATACCGTACAAGGCAGTGAAATGTTTTGTCCAAAAGTATTTTCAGCTGCGAGTTTGGCAGCATTTGAGAAATTGTAAGCAAACAATTAAGCTATTTCATTCAGGTCTGTGATTTCTTGATCATTTTTTAATAAACTGTTAATTTTGTCAGATGATCTACTTTTCCTTCCAAGTTCATTATTGATAATATTCCAAGTTGCTTTTGTCTTATTGTCTGCATTCAGAATTTTGTTGTTGAAATAATTGATTTTAGCTTCTTTAATGGTCTTTTTATGTTCTTTTAAACTGTTCTGATATAAAGTTAAACTTCTGTCATTTTTTTCTGGAGAGGCTTTGATACTTCTGTACATTTCTCTCAACCTTTTACCTTTCCGAATAATATCACTTGTAACCCAGGATTTAGACTGTTTTTTAACAGCGATACATCTTTCTGGGCATGAGACATTGAAGCACCAGCTAACAGATTCCAAGAAATACGAAAATCTGATATCAATCCTCATGTCATATAAATTAGGAAACCAGTTTATAGTATCGAGCCTTGTTCTGAATTCATTTATATTTTCAGGTTTCAACTGACGCCTATATCTATCAATTGGTTTTCGTTTTTTTCCTTATGGTAGTTATTACTTGTCCGAAACATCAGAATATGCGACAGATGGTCTGCTATATTTGGTTGTATCAACTTGCATTCATAGCAATGATCTGAGTATGTAGATGTCATGTAGTCAATACATGTTCGGCTTGTGTGTCCATTTATATTTGTAAAAATTCTAGTGGGGCCTAAGAAGTTTATATCAAGTTGGAAAGAGTTGAAAAGGTCATTTAGCAGTTTGGTGTTATTATCTTCTGGTGCCAGGTAATTAATATTGAAATCTCCACACAGTATAGTCAATTTCGATCTGCTTTTTGCTATTTCTAATGCCTGCGACAGGCAATTCAAGAAAATTTGAGGGTCTCCTCTTGGTGGTCTGTATGCTGTTATGATGATGACTTTTGTTGCATTTGTATGATAGAAAATTGCACAAATCTCTACATGACATTCCACAGATAACTTTTTTATTATTTCAAGTTCAGTACAGTTAGTGTTGTCTTTTGCTAAAATAAGTACACCCCCATGATTTTGATTTTCCCGACAATATATTGCTGCTACTTTATATTCTCTCAAATGAACTACACCATAGTTGTTATTTTTTGTTATCCAGTGTTCCGAAAAACATAAAAAAATCCAATTTATATTCATCCGCAAAAATCTCTATAGAGCTATAGTTGTTAACAAATCCCTGGACATTTACATGACATACACTATTTATGGGACCTATGCTAAAATTTACATTGTTTCTTGTGGGTTTCGTTATATTTGTTGCAGGTTGGGCTGCAACAGACTGGGGTATAAAAAATGATTTTTGTTGGTTTCCTCGATAGCTGAATTATTTATTGATAAATTATTTGAGGTGGATGATTCATTTGCTCCCGAGTTTTTTACTGTATTTTTTTCACGAGAAAACTGCCTAGGAGCCATTGTTTCATCTAGATCTAGAGATTTGATTGATTTCAATACAATATTATTATATGAAGAGTTAATGAGTACTGTTTTCTTCACCTCAAGAGCAACCTTGAATTTGCTGCCTTTCAGCATTGGATCAATATGTAATGAGATGGAAACATTTCTTACCTTATTTTTGAACCTCTCAATGTTATGTCGAATATTGTTGGTTATGGCTATGTCTGAGGGATTATTTATTTGCGCTACAATAATGATATTTGTAGTGCGGCCAAGAGGCAGCAAATTTCTAGTTACTTGATTGAGTGATTTTCTGTTACTTATATTGTTTGTGTTGAACATTACGATTATATGATCTAGCCTGCCATAATCTAGTGCATTTTCAAAACATCCCTCGGTGAGGTGAGCAATTTCTGCATTAGATTTTATAATGGAGAATATTTTGTATTTTCCTTCAGAATTTACCATACGATTGAGAACCTTTTGATAGTTCCTAGCATACTCATCTCCTAATATAAGTATATTATTTTGTGCAATTGAATATTTTCATCCGGTCCTATAACTGCATCTTGGTTATCTGGCAAATGTAATGATTTCTTGGGTCCTGTTTCATGAGCATCAGCGTCATCAGTGTTTGTAGCATTTGACAGTTCAGTGGCCAAGTCCAGCAAGGTTTCATTAACTATTTTATTTCTCTCGTTTTTAAATTTTTTTGAACATTTTTTCTTCTTTGGTGAATCCGTAGGCATCGTCGATCGATTACTCAGTTTCATTGATCCCTTTTCGACTGAGAATATATTCCCAGTCTCGTCAATTTTTTTTTTGTTCCTTGTATTTTTACACAGATCCCTCTTTCCTTTATCAATTTTTGTTCTGATATTTACACTTCTTCCTTCCTGTTCAACATTGCTTTTCCATGGCTTACAATTCATTGGATTACCCATTTCTGAGTTTATCTGACGATTTTGGAAATTTGTCAACATTGCGAGGTCAGATGAGATTGTCTGTGTAGAAATGTGATTCATCTCATATTTTATCAGTGAACTTTTTTCTTGTATGTCAATTGATAGTGGATGTATACTTTTTACATTCTTAAATTTTTTGTTGCAGGCACTGAATTTCGTATTTCATATCCTCGATTGTTTTTTTTTGTTGTTCAATCAAACAACTTGAGTCAGCTTCCAGTTTTACTGCTTCATTCATGAACATTTCTTTATCCTTACGCAATTTTTCTATGAAATTATCTTTCATGAGTCCATCTGTCGACAGTTCATTTATAGTTTCCTCCAGTATGCTCACCTGGTCGTTATTACTCAGGTTTTTGTCACTTTCACAGCATATTATCCTATTTCCTTCGATACATTTGATTTTTTTTCTATGTTTAGGTAGACAGCTTTGGTGAAACACACTTGCACAATTTATACACACATAGTGAATGAAGGGTTTTGTTTTACAACATTTGAAAGTGATATTTCTGGAACACATGTTGCTCCGACGACGACTTCGACTTCGCGGCGATTTCATAATACTTATTATGGTTCCAATCTATGATATTGTGTTGACTGACTCGTTTTTTCATCTTCATATTTTGGAGTATCACCAGAGGGCGCAAATATCATCGGACAATTCGCGCTCTGGACTTCTTGTGAAAACACCAGTCCATATTTCGATGTGATTTTTTTTCTGTAGGAAGATGGGGATTCAAACTAGGTCCGATACTATTTGAAAAGTGTTTTTTTTTATTATTCGCCAAATTCGATATGTTCAGGAATATTTGTATACCTTTTGTATTTCATATTTTTGAAAATAAAATAGTATTTCCATTAGCTGGATCACTTATCTACTTGATGAAGTCAATAAGTCATGAAAATATTGATTACTTTACTTTATGACAAGTCTATAGAGAAAGAGTGCTATTTGTTATTGCTCACTTCTTCAGCACCCTCTACTTCAAAATTTAGACCTTTAGGATATTACATACAGTATGGTGGAAATGTATGGAATAAATTCATTATCTCTAACGTTTATGAATTTTAAGGAAAATCCCGAGACAGGTCGATTTTTATTTTCAAATTGACATCTCTTGATATACATACGGAGTATGTGACGTCATCCGCGTAGTTGTGGTGACGTCATCGATTAATTTTTTTAAATTAGAACATACCCCGTCCATTTTTTTTTCGGAAAGTATATTCATTATCTATCTGACGGTATACTAATATTAGGAAAATAAAGTAATACAGAGTGAGAAAAAATTATTTTATTTAATATTTACAACGGAAATCGTCACAATAAATAATCAAATTCGTGACGTTCTGCAAGAATACAATGTGATAGACAGAGAACAAATCATTCTCGAACTTCGCTATCGTTTCTGAATATATTTGTGAAATATTCACTCGTATTCGTTCTTTCAAATTATCTGATCTTTCCGGCTTCTTACATAAACTTTGCTCTTCAGATAACCTCAGAGGAAAAAATCGAGAGGAGTTGAATCAGGAGATCTAGTTGGCCATTCGATTTACCCTCTCCGACCTATTTAGGTAATTGTGCACATTGATAGCATAATGAGGTTGTAAATATAAAATAAATTTTTCCCACCCTGTTTCACTTTATTTTCCTAATATTAGTATATGGTCAGATAGAAAATGGATATACCTTCCAGAAAAAAAATTGAACAGGGTGTCTTCCTATTTAAAAAATAATCGATGACGTCACCACAACTACGCGGATGACGTCACAAACTCCGTATGTATATCAAGAGATGTCAATTTGAAAATGAAAATCGACCTGTCTCAGGATTTCCCTTAAAATTCATATGCGTTAGAGATAATGAATTTATTCCATACATTTCCACCATACTGTATATATTTTTTTGAATAGATTTAAGAATTCCTATATTAAAATGCCATTAGGTAGCATCCTATATATATAGTGTCAATACCCGATTGCAAATTATCATTCAGTTATACAATGTTAAATACAACACGGTTTCATATTTATACTGTTCCCTCTCTACTTTTACGTATTGAGATCTGTTCAACATTCGAATCATCGCAATGATAAATCCTAAATCGATCCCCGGTTAATAGAAGCGACCTTTGTCGATAGGTTTCTATTCATTCATATTGTATACCTTCTGGGTGTATATATAAATATTCTTATTTGAATATCATACATACCTATTCCTCATTATGTATGAGAATTTTTTCATTGTGAACAATTCAGAATATTTTTATTTTCCACGCAATGTATAATTATTTTATACATATAATATACCATATTTACTAGCAAACCTAGCAAACTGATTCATATAAATTTCTATTTCCTATTCTAATTTCATATTATCACCCGTACTATCGATTGTATCGTGTTTATAATCTACTTCGTTGAGTTTCACCAGGGGGCGCAAATATCATCGGATAAATCGTGCGTATTTCTGACGTTGTAGAGCCTCGGCTCTTGACTTCCTGTGACGATACTAATCCATATTTTGATCTGATTTTTTTTGTGTAGAAAGATGAAGGTTCGACCGAAGGAGGATGCTATCTCAAAATTGATTATTTGATGTAGAAATATTTTTTTTTGATTCGCCAAATTGGCTAAAAATTTGCTATGTTCAGATATATTTTTATATCTTTTCTTTTCGAAATTTCGAAAAAAGAGATAGTATCCTCCCTAGCTTGATCCTTTATCTACATGATGGGATCAAAAAATCATGAAAATATTGATTTGTTTTCAAATGAGAAGTCAAGAGCGGGAGTGCTGCATTCGGTATTCTGCGCGTCCCATTGCCCACTCTTGCAATATACCTACCTATGGTACAGGCGAGCGCGAACGCTGTCAATTGAATTCCTAAGAAAACGTCAATTTTGTGTTGAGACTTTATTAACCGGTTCTAGAAAAATATTCTACTAGGAGATACTCACCCCGTATATTTGTGTTTTTCCATATCAAGTATGTGGAGTTTGCATCGCAGCACAGAATAAAGTAACTGTTACCTTTTTTGCACCATCTGATGAGGGTTTGGACTTCCTCTGGTGAAGGGTGCGTTGTGCCAAAGTTTACAGAATCTTTCTGTAAACTTTGGCTGTGCAGTCGAGACGAGTAGGGTACACTTCACTTTGTTGAGTGACATTTTCAATCAAATATGGGAAATCTTATAATTCAATTTACTGATTACTACATACCTTCCTTTTTTGGGTACCCTAGCAGAAAAATTGGGCACAAATGTTTCAGGATTTGTTGTTAAATCCCCCAAACGAATAATCGAATGAAGATTATGTTCACTATTTTGCGTTGAGTTGGTACGTATTTTGTTTATTTGAGGAAATATGATTAATTCGTTCAACTCTTTCCACAAGTACATAAGAATACTGTGAGTTACGCAATAGTAGATAATATTGGAATAAGAGAGTGTTTAGAAAAACATGTTGATAATTGAGCATGGTCCTGTTGATAACACAAGCGTATTCTTCATATTCACGAATGCAGATAATGGGTGTTCGATAGGATATTGAAGAACAATTCAGATGGCTGAACATTGATTCTTTGTCAAAATATCATTGCCTTATTTTTGTTCATTGTTGGCTGATTACGTCAATTCCAATCTATTTGAGAAACAAATTAATAATCCGTAACCAACAACATAAAAGCTTTGTTTTGGTTTTTCTCAGAACCGTCCTAGAACGGTTCTGCTCATGCGCATTTTCTTCAAGTGAATAATTTGAAGACAATGCGCATGAGCAGTATAGAGTAGAGTAATTTATTGATGCAACAGACACTACAGTGTATAGCATAAGTCATGACAGAAGGTAGGTACAACATAATTAAAATCGTAGAATTTCTCTAAGTGAAATCAACACTTTACAAAACATTACAACAAAACGAATTAAAATTAATGTATGGTTTTGCACAAGAATAATTTTGCAAACAGCATGGCGAGCATGTTCAAAATTGCATAGGCGAACGCTTGACATGTTCAGTAAACTCAGAAACAGAATAAAAACAATGTTGCAGGAGAATATTTTTAATTTTTTTCTTGAATAAAAGTGAATTCAGAGTCTTTATTTCTGTTGGTAACATATATAACATAGTTCCAGAACTGTTCTGAGAAGAACCAAAACAAACCTAATGTGAATGTAAGAGTGAACAACTTATTGGATATACCGCGTCATTCGACAGCATTGCACCGGAAATCTTTTTCCTGTAACGTTATGAAATCGTACAATTAACTCGATTCCTCTTTCAAAATCAATGTTATTTATGCTTTCAAATAGCTCAAACAAAAAGCTATTTGAACTATAACTATCTTCAATATCATTATAGAATAATTGCAAGTTATCTCCATTTATTTTTTCAATTGACTTGGCCGTTACTTGATGAAAATCCATAGTTATTGCAAACAAACGAAAAACGATAAGATTTTCACGATAAATATATTTATATTTTTTTTTTCACAACATATTTCGCTAACACTGTAGCTTCATCAGGTATAAGTAAACTTACTGTGTGTACTGCGTACACTGAACATAAATCTTTTTTGAGAGGTATTTCAGAATCTCTTATTGAAACATATGGCATTTGCTATGGTGAATTTCAGTTATGTTGAAATGTTTTTATACATCCTATACCGTAAATTACGATTTTCCTATTCTACAAGATGGAATCCTAGGAAAAGATATCCTTCTTAAACTCAAAGCTCAGATTGATTACCATCCTTTCTTATTCATAAAACACCAAAACACATGCAATAATAAAATTGTTGTGCCAGCAAGGCGTGATAGGTTATACGCAAAGTAAGAACAGATCAAATAGGTATTGTAATGTACCTACCTTTCATTAATACCAATGAGCATCATATGATAGTCGGAAATCCTTTAGTCTCTTTGGAAAATGTTGCCTAAAATTAAATTCTTAGTATTGATAAACCTCATTGCAATCTTGAACGACTAAAAAATTCAACAGAATCCTTACGAACGTATCACGTGCATCCACATGAAACTGACATCAGTAGGAATTCTTGAAGTTTGCAAATCCTTCCATAACATATTTCATTTACTGTATAAAGACATCCACGACTACATTACGGAGGGTGAATACTATCAAAGAAATGAATCCTCCAATCCAAATATACAAAAATGCCTATGACTATTACTACAAAAGCAAAAAAAGACTTTGAAAAGGTAAGCATAGACACGGCCCTTTTTTATGGAGGGCCGTGGCATAGATATTGTTGGTCCGTTATTACCATCAGTAACAGATAATCATAACAAATACATACAAAATTTTCCGCGAGTTAAAAAGACGAAATATTGCGAATTGAACCCTCTAGAAAATCAAAAAGATAGTACCATAGCCTCGACCATAGCTGAATATGAGTGAAAATACATTAAATTTAAACATGTGCATTCAGACCTCAGACTAATGGTGCACTACATAGAAAGATCACTCAAAACTCTTAGCGAATGTTTGATAACATATATAGACAACGAAACATGGTTACCTTATGCAAAATTTGTTTTCAATCCATCAGAATATAGTGCCACTAACTATATACTCTATAGGTACTTACTCCATTTGAGGTATTTTATAAACATCCTGTAGAAATCCCAACAACCTTGAAAAAATCACCGGAACTATCATATAATTATATATACAATGATTACGATAGTGAACTGAAATCTCGACTTCAGCATGCTCATGAAATAGCTCCTGATAATCTTATTGAAAGTAAGGAACAATTGTTTAAGGTACATCGTGATTAAAACGTACCAACAACGTAACGGTGATTTGGTTTGACTCAAAAAGGAGTCAACAGTGGAAGGATAGATAAAGTTAACACCATAATTTTGATTAAGAAAAAGCGAACAAAAGTTCACGATAGACTGAAAATTGAAGCATTTTCTGTCTCAGCAATAAAATCTGAGAATAAACAGCATACGCAGAGAAGTCGGGATGGATTAAAATACTTATATTTTTACTCCAATTAGTACGTCCAATAAACCTAGCACAGTCAAACTCGAAGTAAACGAGTACATGTATAAAAATTTCATTCGTTCCATGGTTTATGAAACAAAAAACAAATGGCTCTGCTCTTCTGCTAGCTTCATCCAATCAGGAGATAAAAAGCCCCTACCACCTATTATCTTTTGAACGGATCAATATTCCTCATCCAGCTGGGGGCAGCTAATGAAGGGTAAATATTTTTCTCTTCAATAAGGTATCTATCTCAGACATTAGTCTGAGGTATCTACCTCGCGTGACGTCATTTCGAGATAAATTAAATAAGGGTATGCTTTGTGAAACGTACCTATGTACCATTCGAATGAGGTGTCTGGAAGTGTACTTTTCAATTTTCCACCCATATTTCAAGGTGTGGCTCCTTTAGGTTTATAAGCTTGTAAGCAGTTAGTAGAGTCGTTGGTTTTTCTGTTAATGAGGGGTAATACTGTCGCCAAATTAAATTTTTATACATGAACTTGTATATTTCGAGTTTGACTGTGCTAGGTTTATTTGGGTCTGAAAAGTTTGTAGTTCCTTATGCAACATTGAATCGATGGATTTATAAAAAAAAGAAGTTTTGACTTGTGCTAGGCCGCCAGCACTTTGAAATTGGATTGAGAAAGTGTTCGGACATGCACGGAGGAGGAAAGGATCAATATTCAAAAATAATTTCGATTCGATTTCAGAGTAGTCCAATGAATATTTTCATAACATCATTTTATCAAAATCTTATACATATCATAACTCATTTATTCGCATCCATATACACTGATTCCAAGATCTTGAACACAGTGTATACTGTTTTATTTTCATTGAAGTGTATATAAAACACATATTCTACATTTATTTCACATGGTTTTGTCTCTCTTCGTCAGTTTTTATTGAAACAATATTAAATTTCTAATTTCTTTTCTGGTGATCCACTTTACCCCAAATTATGGTGTAAAAGTTGATCATCTTCAAAAAATGTATACATGGGTTGTACGTGATTCTTGAAATAACTTATTAGTGCATCAGATATCAGAGGAATAATGCATAAATAAAATATCAGTTATACCGTACAATGCAAAAAATATGACAAATCTACAATTTTAATCTGCTTTACCCCGTTTGGCGGAACTTTCTGTTCTCTTCTATGTTTTCCGTAAACTGTGTGAATTCAGAGATGAATGCCAAAAAAAGGCATTTTACTTGTAAAAGTAACGTCTGTCTTGCGTCTATTGAATTCTGAACCCTCATTTCTTGATAAGCATTTCTTATTCGATGAATACATGTTCATCTCTTGTTTCAACCGGATTTTGGTAAACTTTGTACCAGGTTATCTAGTCAATTATCAAGAAATTACAAATGAAGTTTGTTAGAAAAATAAAGTTTTATTATGCATCGAGAGAATTAATTTTGGTTTTCATTTCGAAATCCATAGTTTTCGAAAAACATAAGGAGAGCAAAAATTATCCAAATGAAAGAGAAATCTGAATTTATGTTTCGTTGAAAGTAGAGGCCACCTAAACGAGTTCGAGAGGGTTAAATTTGATACGACCCCCGACAGTGTAGGTACCATAATATTTCAATTCATTATTTTGAAAAGTTTACGAGAAAACTTTTGAAATTAAACTTTGACATCCTGTGAATCGGAAACGAAGCTTCCAGGCGTACATTCACATAAGATATTCATATTCGAAAAATGTATTATTCAAGCTGTCCTGAGTTCGGCTACAAAAAATTTACTCACCCTGTATTTACCCCATTAGTCTTTATAATTCTTCCAATACTAATTGAGTACTGAAAATAGAATAAACTTAGTTGATACATCATCTCAGAGCATCAGGATATAAAAATTTGTGAAGAATTATCATTAGTTTTCAGGTTAGTGGTGTTTTAGTAGAATCACCTATCATACCAGTGAATGTAAGTAGTTAAAATTTACACAGAATGAAAAACTTTATGATTAATTGCACTTTGCATTTCAGTAAAAACTATCCGACTAAAAACAGCAGTTTGGCATGCATACATAATTATTTAATTATAATAAGTGAAAGTAAGTATATATACATATATCCAGACAATCGGTAAATCATCGTTTATTACCGCACTCCTATGAGCTGAGAAAAAAATGTGGGTGAAACTTTCGTATTTTGACCTTCTGATCACGAATATGGAGTCAAAACTTAGCGGGCCCAAGTATTTTAGGAGATATATGTGTCAATTTTGCTTCAAAAACACACCATTTGAAATCTCAAATTTCTGATATAAAAAATACACAAAATTCATCTTTCATTTAATTAATTGAACATCACACACACGATTACGTTTACTTGTTTTCGATACTTTTTAACGAAAAAAACTGAAATTTCTTTAAGAATTCACTCTCTTTAAAACGTAAACAAAACAGCTAACCTCAATCTTATAACTCAACAATCGTCCGGCTCGGTTCTCGCTCGGTTTGGTTCACATTTTGATGAAAGGGGAATTTTCTGAAAAATAATAGTTTTTCCATTAAAAATTATTGAAAACAAGTAAATTCAAACGTGTGTAGTGAATTAGTTGATGGGATCGAATATGCATTTTGTGTGTTTTCAATAGCAGAAGAGATGTCAAATGGTGTATTTTTGAAGAAAAATAGGCCCATATCTCCGAAAATACTCGAGGCCACTGCGTTTCGACTTCAGATTAGTGATCATCAGAAGGTCAAAAACAAAAATTTTGTCTCAACTTGTCTCACTGTGCAGTAAACGGAGATCAACCCCAACAAAATTCACTGGATCCCATGATACAATGTTGGATTGTATATTGTATATCATTAGGTATAATGGATAAAAAATGAGTTGACTTACCAAAAGGATATTCAATCGAAGTTTTCGTTCAATAAAATCGCGATCATAACGTTTCCAAGAATAAAAAACCAATTAAATGATCTCCCATGTTGAATATATCATAATGTGTTTATTCAAAATAATATATCAAATATGTTAATACTACTGTTTCTACGAAAATTATCGTATTATTTGATATATACGAATTCCGAGTAGATAAATACGAATCAAATGAAGCAGGTGTTCGTAAAAGTACACTAACGCACTATATTTATATGCATATCGTTTCTTCCCCAAAAGTGCAACTAGCAGATTAGCGTCTACGTCTGAAAGTTCTACTTTGCATATAAAAGGTGAAGGCGCGTTCACATGCCAGCTTTCGCCTATCGCGGAAAACTTGAATGAAACATCCCTACGCAATATTATATATTAATGATGGTTATTTTAATCTGAATAGTGAAGATTCTGAGCTTCATTTGGGTAAAAGTCGGAACGTAATCGACTTTCTGGTAGAAGACCTTGATGCGCGCTCACAAAGATCGGCCAATGTTATCACAATACGCCATATGCCAAAACGCGAAAAGCCAGCATGTGCGCCGTTAGAGGAGAACACGATTTGGACAATTTGGACAGTGAACTTTTGCCTCACAAGCTAGGAGCACCCGATTCGATTATCTCTGCAATCTTTATTTTTTTTTTATTATTTCAATTATCACTCAATTGTTTCTTCGGTAATTTTGCACTTATCATGCGATCTATATTTTGATGAAATTTTTTGTTAGTAGGTACCTACTTTTACGTATTTTGACAAACACGAATTTAATAAAATTATCGTGAAAATATCTCTAGTTTTCGACATAATCGATGCCAAAGTTTGAAATTTCACCTTCTTTGTATGGCAAGTATTGTGCGAGTATTAATTGTATCTTCTTAGATCCCATGACAAGAGATGACATATTACATACATTTACCATGGTTACCTCTATTCGCTCAAGATTCGCACAGTAATATCAAGAGAGTGAGAATAAATTGAAAATAATTCGACAGATTTTAGAAAACTTGTTGCCAGCGTGGTTATTGCCAACAAGTTTGAGAAAATGCCTGGAGAATTATTATCTAATTTATCGAACTCTCGTGTAGTATTCGATGGATTATTTTTTGACGTTACAATGAAAATCATTTTTAAGATTTTATATTTTTATCAACAAATTTATATCACTTGACTCAATATAAACAGAATGAGTTATTCAAATTAGGATGCATTGAAGTTTTGAACATTGAGAACCTTCTCCAACACGACATGCCAGTTCATATGGAGCAATATAATAACATTTCTTCTGCAAGCCAGACGGTGTGTTTTCGTCGTAGAGTTTTATCATGTCCGAGATGTCTCTTCTGCTCAAACTTGCAGAACTTTGTTTCCTTTTTTCGGGCTCTTTCTGTAATAATTTTAAGATTGGTGTTTTAAGCATCTCTGACGGATTTGAATTCGATATCATTGAATGGGTCGAATCAATTGGTCTTAGTACAACTCTTGCATTCATTTTGCGGTTTTATTCCACATTGTCTTGATCACAGCTTCTTTATAGTCTTCTCCATTCTGTTTCTTCATATTGAACCCATAGTCCTTCAAAATAACAGCTAGTTTTGTTGTTGATGTCTTCTCTTCCAATTTATATCCCCTCTCGTCCCAAAATAATTGGAATTGTTTTCAAATCGACGCGCTGCTTATTTTGGTATCCTTACATGTACTTCCAATGATTATATCATTTATATCATCACTACTAAAACGTTTGGGATTCATTTTACGAATTTCTTGAAAATTTATGACAGACGCGTCAAATCAAGAAAATCCGTTGCCATGTGGTTGTCATTCAATAAAAACAATGTACATTGAATTATTCTCGCTGAAAAAAATGTTTTGATTGGCTAGAACGTATATGAATTACTGATATTGAAAATTTCTATTGGTTTCGAGAAACGTCGAAAAATAATCACGATAATATTATGAAATTCGTGTTTTTCTGGTAATACGTAAGTACCAACCAAAATTTTCATCAAAATATAGATCGCATGATAAGTGCAAAATTACCTTTCCTTCTATTCATCGGAAATAGTGATCCGTATCCTCACTGATAGGTTAGTTTATTCGGTTCGGCCAACCTCATATTGAATTGCGCCGGGATTTCGAAGTAAGCTTTAATATTTTTCAATCATCAAACAATCGTTTCTTCCTCAGAAATTCACCGAAAATAGTGATCCGGACCCTCACTGATAGGTTAGTTTGCTTGGTTCAAAAATAGACATTCTAGACTCAAGGTATGTTCATGCTTATACGAATATCGGAAAATTTTTGCGAAGCAATTCGAAGAATCGAAAAAAGTCTATAAAATAGTATATAATATATATTATACAAGTTTTATAAGACGCTATTTTGTCGCACGCGTTGTGAACAAGTGAACAAGTGCGACAACGTGTCTTATGAAACGTGTGTCATATGCATTTTTTTCTATTTTGAATTTATTTTAAGAAAAAAATGGATTTAATATCGATAACTAACAGAAACATCTTCGATTGGTAACAATGATGACATTGAAATATTTGAAATCTGATGGCGCACAAGCGTAAAACCCATTTTACAGTTGAGCGATTTTGATTATTGCAATACCAGCGGTGAAAAAATCAATGTTGTTACTGTTTTCATTGGTCAATTTGAATCAAATTACACTCTGAATTAAAATGTACCAATTGAAACATTGAGTTTTTCACTGCTAATATCACCAAATCCAAATCGCTCAGAAGTAAACTGGGCCTAACTTTTCTGACTTTCATTTGACAGTTAGAAATAGAGGCTATTTCGACACGCATTTGCGTTGCACAATGACTTCCTTATACAACCAAAATAGTATTTTTGAACAAGGAAAATAATTATTAGAAATCCTAGCGGAATTTTAAAATTAACAAATGTAGATCAATTATTATCATATCATGTTCAGATCAAAGTCATTGGCGATCGAATGGGGAATTCAAAGTAATCAACTCCAAGGAATTCCCTAGAATTTCAATAATATTCGGGTATAATCTAGATATTTTTTAGGTACACAACATTCTTGAATTTTGGTTAATCTCGAATAAATCCGCCACTACTGAAGAATTCTGAATGATTCCCCAGTTAAATAGAAAGTACCTTCGAAACGCATAAAAGCTGGAAATTTTAAGGAAATTCAAATGATCTATAAAATCCTTTCCAAATTTGAAATTCAACGACACTCGGTATATATAGTCGCCTTTTATCGACTTGGATATGATTGATTCATACTCAAAAAAATGAGTAAAAAGATTATACTTCTCTTGTATTGTTATGATTCATATTGTGGACAGTCATGCAACTTATGTAATTGTTCTTGAACCATATCGATAGCTAGGGTGATTTAGTTAGTCTGTTCGCGATGCTTGAACAATTCGGATGTTCGCAGCAAATGCTGATGATATATTCGCCGGCATCATCAACATTGTCGTTGACGGTATATCATCATCTAGTCAGTCTAAGACATTATAAGTGCTGTCTCTTTTACCCAATTAACTACCGTGAATGTGTGAAGTGCGGATTATTTGGTTACCGTGTGAAGTGCGGTTTATTCGAGTACCGTGTGCAGTATTCTAAAATGTGAAGTGCCAAAAGAGCAGCATCATCATGGCATGGATTCACTTTAAAGAAATGGAAAATTCCAAGACCACTTGCCGGAGGTTTTTTTCGGAAATCACTACTCAAGCAGGGGTGGTTCGAAGAATTGTTTCCCAAGGGTGAGTGAATTTTAATTTTGCGTGCATAGTTCCGGACGTGGCTCCCTATCGGGGCTTCTTGTCGGGGCTTCTTGTCGGGGCTCACTGTCAGGGCTACCTGTCGGGGCTCCCTGTCAGGGCCCTCTGTTGGGGCTCCCTGTCGGGGCTCCCTATTGGGTCCCCCTGTTTCTTTCTTTCTGAGACGTGACAAAGTTCACATCGAGACAGGCACGCTTGATAACCTTCAGACCGGTTTCGTGCTTATTGGCCTTCATCAGTGCAGGGTAGTCAACCGAGTAGAGACCCAGAGATCTCCACTGTCCCAAAATGCAAACTGCTTCACGCATATTTCAAGAAAGAAACATTTGCTTTGCGATCATATCTGCATTCACTGCGTGAATCGTTGCATGCACTACGTGGTATTGGTCAGCAAAGTACCTATTTGAATTCAAACTGTGTTTGATATTTTCATTTGTATAATGAGCAAGACGGCTTCAATTTAGATTATTGTATACATATTGTATATATTTCAAACTATACCTATTGTATAGTTATATCCCTATAAGCTTTGGATTGATTATGGTTGCATTCAAAACTGTTTTTTTGGTTAATTTTGGTGCTCTCTGGGATATTTCACACTTGATATATAAACCGAAATTATATTCTGAGAACCGTAACTGAACCAAAACCGTAATTTTCCATTTCCTTTGGACCGGAACCCGAACCGAAACCAAAATTTAACATTTTCTTCAGACCGGAACCCGAACAGGAACCGATATCTCTTATGGGTCCGGGTCCCTGCCTACAATGGAATTATCTCTTATCGAGAAACATAAATGAACAACAAGGTATAGTAGCACCGCATTTATTGCAGTACCTAATTCAAAATATTCAGGTAGATTCGTTGTGCATTTCTCTTCAGTGAACATCGTAGTTTTTACAAAATTTAATTATAATACTATTATTAGGGGTCGGCAACCTTTCAGCAGACAAGGACCTCATGGTGGAAAAATCTGGTAGAGCCGGCCACTTTGTTCATAATTTTATATGTATCCATAAATAATAAAGAATAATATAGGTTATTATACCAAAAATGGTACAGTTTTTCTTGAATTTGAGGTACGTACTACGTAGGACTACGTCAACGACAAAGGATAGCTATGAAGGACAAATAAATGAGAAAGAAAGAAAAATAACTTAAATGAGAACTTCAGAATATTTAACTGACTTATAAAAATCCAGCGTGACGGTACGTTTGGTGCTGTATATGAGTGGCTATTTGTTTGTTCACTTGCTTTTATGTTTTTTATTGAAATAATTCTAGAATGGCTCTCAAATGCTCATCTGAGGAAATTGAACCATGTATTATTTTTCTGTAATTGGGAATGGAGAAAGTTTGCTCGCATAACTAGTCGTATTTTCGAATTTGAAATGGGAACAAGGACATGAGAATTGGATTTTTGGAATTTAGGTGGTTTTGTTAGAAGATGAAGAATATAATTATAATATATATATATATATATAATAATATGAGGTCATAACTGTTCATACTTGAGGAAATCAACGAATTATATATAGATTTATGAGCCAAAGATAACCTATTCAGATTCTGATGAAGAAAAGTTTCGTGGTTTCTTCAGGACATTTTTCTACACTGTTCTCGGTACATTAATGTGCGCTCATCATTGAAAAATGAATGGCGTCCGCGTCTCGACTTATTTTTGAGCAGTCAAGATGTGGCCACAGATTAGAAAACCTTACAGATGGGACAGTCAGACAGAGCGAATAAAATTAAAGAGAGATGTCGAAAGCGCATATATATGCGCAGGCGCTAAAATATTGATCGAGTTTTGTTTACATCGTTGTCATCATTTTGTTGGTTATTTTACAAATGTTTTCGTTTTACACAATTCATGAATCACGATCCAGTATTTCGGATTGGTTTATGTTCTAACAATGTATAACATATTTTTCATAAACTATAACTCGAAAAGAAAAGTAATAAAGGTTTCGAGGATTATCACAGCACAGATTAAACAACCTGTGATCATTATTTTTTTGTTCGGAGGTGGTTGAAATCATTTATGGACACCATTTTTGGGTCTAATCCCCCATATGATAGTGTGGGAATCCCTGATCTCAGTCAGGTTTACCCACTAAACACTCCACCCTCTACACGTAGGCTCGTCTGACCGAAGTCTCCGATGACACTTATTAGGCCTTAGGCCTTATGGCCCATTAATTGTATCTTGCCTAGCTATTGTCATTGTACCCACTTCAGTATCTCCGTGCCTTGTACAAGTTTGTACAAGTCCTTTACTGGATGTGAGTTGTATATTTCCGGTTCGCCTATTGGTTGCCCAAAAATCGCCTACCTTCTTCTGCGATCCAATGCCTTGCATTTGCATAATATATGTGATAATGTTTCTTTTATCATAGGTATATACAAAAAAAAAAAAAAAAAAAAAAAAAAAAAAAAAAAAAAAAAAAAAAATTGCAAAATAATCTTCAAATGAATATCGGAGAATATCAAATTACATTGTTTTCCAAAGGACGTGAGTATACTTATATTGAGTGATATTATATATTGACTTCGATCAAACTTTTCCATTTGATTGAAAATATCACCATTTCTGCTATACATATATATACTATATATCACATTTCAAGTTTGGGAATTTAGATTCTGATCATTTATTAGATAATTGAATCGTGTTTTATTTATCCTGATGACAATAAATGACCTACCTACACTCAAAATATTCGAATTTCATTGCAAAATTCATTCAGAATCCATCTTATTCCTAATAATAGACATTAATTTCTGATGACAACTGCTTGTTTATAATAAATCACTCAGAAGTGAAGGTAACTTTTTATCACAGATCTTTTATATTGTTACGTTATTTCCACTTGGGTTCGTGAATTCAAAACACTCAGTACAAAACTGAACAATTTATTTCACTAAACACACTAAATACAACTCAATAAACACTTAGTTAAATCACAACGATATTCGCTTTACAAATCTCAATGTTCACTGTACTAGCTTTCTTTCTAATCTGACTTGTCCGCGAAACCGCGGATTTTATATAGGTAAAAACATCATTGTCCAGAAAGAACATCAGGAATGAACTGGAAGTATTTTTCATATTCGACGGCAATGAATCATCCGCTAATTATAGCGATCGATGTGTCTGCGACCGATGTCTCCGCTGTGAGTCACGCGTCGAGCTGATGATTTCCGACCTTCTCGGAAATGCCAGCAGTTCGTAACAATATTGATGTTGATTATGCATTGCTAAAATGGCAACAGTAGTTCCAGCGGTGACAACGACTATGCGGCAACTGCGATGCGCAAAATTTAAAGTTCCGAGGTCAATGAAAACGGATGTCGGTACATCAAACAAAATGGGTGTCATTTACAAAAGTAAATAAATTATTATCCAGTATTTTCCTTAGTAAGTCCTTTTATCGGAAAGTGCTTGTCAAAAAATGGTTGCCATTTGAAAAACAATAGTTAGACATTGGTTATAGACACGAAAATGTAAATTTTTGCTTGTTCCAGATATGGTCACTAGCCGTGAGTCAATTGAATGGAAAAAATAGTTTCCTGGCAGGACATATCAGTGGTCAATCAAATGATAAAGCATCATGAGGTTATGTGACTATATAAATAGAATTCGCCCATTCGAATTCCAGAAATATAATCAAATACCGCTCTCTTGAGCCTCTAATTAAGCTTCCTATACCTATACAAAATATCTTTGTACATTGGATATTATTTCATGCATATAAATATTACAATTGGACTCCCCCTATATGGTCAAGACCAGTAAAAACTATGTTTCATTTATCAAAAATATTCGTATATATCATATATCACATTTAACTTCAAGGCACTAAACAACTAAACGAAAATAATGATACAGTATTGAGTATTTTATACTATACAGACTATTGTTGTAATTCGAGTCCCTTTCCAACAAATATTTCAACTTATATTTGTAACTTTTTTATTTTACAAAGGAACAAAAGTTATATGGCTCCATTCTATGTCAAGACTTAAATAGTATTCATACAAAATCTCAAAAAAGCGGAGCGTCTGTTATTTATTTTTTCAAATGGAAATGTATATAATTGTATTTTTGTATTCTACGTTGAATGTTGAACACGTATCTCACGAAAGTTAGTAAGTAGTTTAGGAATAATGAACACTTGTATACTTGTCCAGTGAGAAACCCGTAACAAATGGAACACAAAGTATTTTACTTTCTTATCCCAACTTTTCGAATTATATCTAATATTGCTAACTGCTGATGGGCACAGTTAATAATAATAATTTACAAGTGTTCAGAATTCCAAAATTATTGTTATCTTTTGTGATTCGATACCATGCTTCATACCTGTTCAAATTTTGACGAATAATCTGAATATGCAATGATAAACAGGGTGTTCAATTTAAAAAACTAAATTACAGAGTTTTTTCGATTTTTGGGCCACGCTGTATGGATAAAACTTTAACCATCAATGAGATCGAATGAAACCTTACAACTTTTGTATTCAACATTTTTTGTCATATGTAAAATAAAGAAATTACGGGAAGGGGGGGACTTTTGGTTGTCACTGTATATAATTCATGTAATTCTAGGTGGTTAATTGCCAAATAAACTATCATTCTCTTATCTCTAATTGTAGAGCTTCTCACAATATCATAAATTGATTGATTTGAAACATTTGCGGTAAACAGTGATTACGTGAAGGGAATGCGAGTTTGCAAGGGTGGAACCTTAGATCATATACGCTTACGCTAGATACGGTATCTAGGTTATTTGTTTGGTAGGTGCGTGGGGTTCAAAGTACTAAGCCATTGATTGGTCGTTTAAAAATTTAGACCATATACATGTGTTGTACCACGTGATATCATGGTACATTTTTTTGCAGACCCCTCTAATACCAAACAAATACTACATGATGCCGGATCTAGCGTAAGCAAATATGATCTTAGGGTGAAATATTCAAGAAAACTATGGAGAACAAACTTCAAAATCATCAATTTGATCAATTTAATTTGGAAGTCTCCAGCTGGCAACAAGTGGTGCCCTCCAGAAAATAGTGCATTGAAAACTTGCAGATGAACTGGCATATTTGTCGAAAACAATATGAACAACACTTTAAATCAGATAATTCAAGATTTTTCCTAATGGATGGCCATTAGGAAAAATCTCTGTTGCAACCTTCTCAAACTAGAATTTCTTAATTGTAAATTATCACCAAGTCAGATAGTATGGAAGTTTTGATGTGTTTTCTAGAGTATAATTTTTTCACCACATGTCGATCTTATTTTAGTTATTCATTTATTCTCATCAATAAATTAATTGTCTATTGCGATAAAATCAATTCAACATTTCCAGATGTTCAGCTTACGTGAGGAAGAACTATTTAGTTCAGTCAAATTTCCATTCTAAATCAAGATATTATAGTATCGACAGAAACGAAATACCTAAAATTTATTAATTACTTAGATGAAAAAACTCGACTTTTAAATCATAAAGTATGTTATAAAGATACTATAGGATTTCACCTCTTGCATCATAAAACCAATTTATAATTTATTGCAATGTAAAAATATTGATATCCATTTAGACGATGTCCGATTTCCGAAAAAAAAAATAATCAAAATGATACTGAGAATCTGAAAATTACGCAAACATAGGAATCACTTTCGGGTATTCATCGTCAACTGATGAGAGGTAACACTTTTGTAAAAAGCCAGCCGAAGTTTGATAAAGGAGCATCAACATATATCTGATGATAATTTTTGAAGTGTATAAAAACTATGTTCAAACTTAAGCTCTTTCTGAATATGATTAAAAGCAATTTTATCATCCACTGTATACAGAATCAAATGTTTTCATCACAGCTATATTCATAATAGTCTTGTCTTAGAGATAAGAAATACATTATCATGGAAAAAACTTCTCCATGAGATTTCCATAAGGTTAATACACTCAGTGCCGGTTGCATAAAAGCCCGTCCAGCATTCTGGGACCCTATTCTTGAATTATAGGGAGAAGAAAACAGAACAACTATATCACTTCTTGACAGATGAATGATATATTTCCTCCTCACTTTTCTATCAGTTCTTCTACTCCCTAGAATTGAAGAATAGGGGCCCTGTTGACTTAACGTGGGATCAACTCTGCTAATGCGCAAGCTAAGGAATGTGTTGCCGTGGTTATACACAAATTAAATATTTAATCGTCTGTCAAATCTTTATGCAACCGGCCCTCATTGTTTTTATTAACAAAGAAGTTTCATAGTACACTAATATTTTATAAAATACCACATGATTTTCTCGACATTGAATGTTCCTCAATTTGAATTGGAACATTTCGGCGCTTTTAAAAAAGAGGTGCCTACTCCGACAGGTTTTTTCTAACTTACAACATTGAATAAAATCTCGTTTGAAACAGCAGATTGGCACTATTTGAGCATAAAATTCATGACACAACAATCATAAAAATCAAAATCGAATTAAACAATTATCGTCGGTGCTTCTGCAGGTGGTGTTTCAAAATCATCAGGTCCATCATAACTGAATTGGTGATTTTTCATTAGAGGTGGATCTACGACCATCACGGGAGGAGTACTCTCAGGATGAGTGAAAGGAGGTGAAGCCAATCCAAACTTATCGTCAATTTTTATCATCATGTTGGCATGTTTCTGGTCCAGTTTCTGCAATGCTCGGATCCTTGAATGAGGCAGAGCATATCTTAGTTTATTCCAGAACCACGGCTTACCCCACTCCACGTAGGTATTTGTTTTCAGGTACATTTTCATGTCTTCATCTAGTTTATCCTCATTCAAATCTCCGTACTTTATGACAATAAGTCTGGTTCTTCCCTCTTCAACACCATGGGTGTGAGCCATTCTGAATTCTAACTTACCCCAAGAACTTTCTAAAAAGTTGTTCGATAGCACCACTAACGTTCTCTTAGAGTTCAGCACCGAATTGGTAACATGGTTTATGATGAATTCTCCTCCTATAAAATCTCTTACATGAATGCAGATCTTATAGGGTCTAAGGCCTTCTTCTAGCACAGGAAGAAGATTATTGATAACAAAATCTTCATCTTTATGCGAGTAACTCAAAAAAATGTCATATTCCATGTCTTGGTCCAAGTCCTCCTCAGTGACAAACCACAGACACAAGTTATTTGCATACAACCAAATTTTGATTTCTTGTCTATAAAATGCATAAAGAACCGTAAGGCCCAATATGACAAGAACGAAAATAACAATTGGTATAGATATTTGCAGCAAGTGAACTGGGAACGAACACAACGTTTTCTTATGAATCAGTGGCTTTTTGTCTTCCTCACAAAGTATGTTTGGCAGTTCATTGACCTGGAAAAAAGTTTCACACATTTTCACACATTTTCACACATTTTCTTGACAGTGATAACGAAAGTAATAAGGTACAGGGCGATTCACCATAAATTTCTCCCCTGTAACTTCATTTCTGAACCGATCGGATTTAAAAAAAAAAATGAAGAAAATCAGGGTGTCTAAAATACACGAATTATTGAGTTATTTGAACAGCTATATACCGGGTGTTTCACAGTGGATGGAACATTAGAAGTATCTGGAGAACAGGAAGACAGATCATTTCGAAAATTTGTGGACATGGATAATCAAACTTGGTCTATCCGTCTAAAATATTTTCATCAATACAGTGTTGCCGCTTGTATCAGAAAGTAGTAGCTACTTTGTTATTTCAAATGGAACACCCTGTATTTTGTTAGATTTTTAAATTCTCCCTGAAGAGTTGATTTCGTCAATGCCTCATACTTGTGGTCTAGGGTGAATGATAACAGAGAAATAGGATGTGAAAAATCGAGATTTTTCAACTATAGGAATTTTTTGTGTCGAAACTATTCATTTCAGCTCAAAGCGGCTTTCATGTCCCTATCTTAACTTTTCATTTACTATCTACTGACATTTAACAGAAACAAATAGAGGGTGATGCAAAACTCAAAATTCTGAACCATCCTGTATTCGTTCCAATTAAATATCAATCGATAGTAAATAGAGAGTAAAGATAGGGACATGCAAGCCGTTTTGAGCAGAAATGAATAATTTCGACACAAAAAATTCCTAAAGTTGAAAAATCTCGATTTTTCACACCCTATATCTCTGTAATCTTACTCGCTATCCCAAAGTATGATATATCGACGAAATCAGCTCTTCAGGTAAAATTCAAAAATCTAACAAAATATAGGGTGTTCCATTTGAAATAATAAAGTAGCTACTACTTTCTGATACAAGCGGCAACACTGTATTGATGAAAATATTTTAGACAGATAGAGCAAGTTTTATTATCCACGCCCACAAATTTTCGAAATGATCTGTCTTTCTGTTCTCCAGATACTTCTAATGTTCCATTCACTATGAAACACCCTGTATAGGCATAACGTAAACCGGTGTTACTTTGCTATGGTTTCAGCATGTTTTTTGTGGTGATATCTTTATTTATGAAAAGAAATGAGCCCAATTTATATGTTTAATTTTTGTTTTATCTAGCAAATTTTGATTTTTCAAAAAATTAGATTTTTAAATTTTATCATTCAAAAAATTGGGCGAAGTCACCTCGTCGCTGTCAAATTATACAACGCTATAAAAACGCTAAGCAATATCTAAACGCGAAATATGCGTCTTTACACAAAAAACACCATAATATATTTTTAAATGATTTCATTAGTAAAAAACTCTTTCTATCATAAAATATATGAAAAACATAAATTTAAAACACAGCTCCTATACACCCCAGATTTTTTTTGTATATACGGCCCACAATTACATGAGGTCAATACTAAATTAAAATAATCTCAATGAGGTTTAATACTTAATGAAAAAATTGACATCTCCTCCTAAAAAATGAATATACTACCGGGCAAATACACCCCAAAAAAGTCACAATAGGCAGGTAAATACACCGGTTTACGGTATCGGATTTTCTTACATACAATCAATGACTGTGACGCAGAATATTTTCGATGTCTCTTGAATATCGTAAACCATTTTTTATACAAACGGTCAACAAAGTAGCCTTTGACGCTTTCGAATCTCAACACAAAGTTAACACAAAGTTGACATTTTCCGAGAAATGTCCTTAAGTGACATCATTTCCGCTCGTGCGCGGAAATAATGTTATTAAGTGACAGCATATTTGCGCTCGCTTCCACAATTTTTAAAAACGAACTCATTATTCCATTTCATGATGAAAAATAATAGTGAGAGTGAATTATCTAAAACAACTCCTACCATAGGAATCGAGGAAAAGTATGAGTTATCATACGATAGATTCATGACATGTTGCCATGAAATACTTGAATGCTTGTCGTATTTCTCAAAAAATACCAGTCCGTTGAATATAATGCAAAAATAGGTTTGACTATATCTTTTCGGTTCATAACTTATTATAACCGTGGGATAGACATAAGTTTTCAAGTAGCCCCAATAGCCAACGGGTTCAAAGCGCGATACTTCTCAAAGCCGCCAGCCCGGGTTCGATCCCTGGGCAGGACAATTAATTTTCATTTCTTTTCTGAATCAATGAATTTCAATATAATAGTGAATAATTAATAAAATTAATGTTTCAGAACAATATTATGAAATGTAAGTTAATTGAATGAAGTATGTAGTTTTCTTGTCTAGGCAAAGGAGTTATTGTCATATTGCTGTCGTCTAATGATATCTTGAATAACGAGACTAAAATTATAACATCTTTAGCCTGTCGGCATCTAAAGCCAAGACAATTAAGCTCATTAGCTGTATAGCTTATTGGATATATTAAAGTTACTTAAATTCTAAAACTTGAACACAAATTAAATCTACGAAAGGGTGAAACCAATTTTCTACAGTTTCCTATATTTATCTTACCCTTTTGAAGTTTACTGTAATGAAGTTATAGAGATCAAAGGCAATGCAATCACAAGTCCAAGGGTTGTCATTCAAAGTTATATTTGTTAACGTTGTAGAGTTACTCAGCTGTTTCAATAGAGAGGAATCGAGATGTGTCAGTTTGTTTCCATCTAGTTTGATAACCTAAAATGATATCACAATAATTATCATGTATATATTATAATTTGACCAGATATTTGAATGTGTAAGCATCTCCTGGAATTCAATATTATACATAAGCAAAAATGAATCGAATTTCACATAGTTTACATAGGGATACTGGAATTTTATAACTGGTTTCTAAACATTCATGTTTTTAAATACACTAACCTGAATTTTTGAAGAAATCCATTGCATATTTTGTAGCCTATTGTTGGACAAAAAGAGATTTGTTATATTGTTGTTCTGTCGACTGACATCCGGACTTTGGGTTAGCATGTTGCCGGTCAAGTCCAACTCGATTTTGCTTGCGTTGAAACCAATAATGGGCCAGTCAGACAAATTTCTGTTATCACATTTAACCACAACTGTTTGATCAAATGGTCTTTCAAAACACTGGCATTCATGAGGACAACCTGTATTCATGTAGGTACAACTTATGTGTTGCGGTTTGAGATCACTTATGCTAATGTGTCGGAATGATTCTGGTTCTGCACATTGACTCTCTCCCAACCTCAAGTCAAGCCGAGACCGCACTACAGGGAAGGAATCATTCAGATATCGAATGAAATCATAGTTCCGACAGTCACAGATGATGGCATTGTGTTCTAAGTCAACCACAGTTGAACTGTTTTCTTTAATGGTCTCGAAGGCTTCAACAGTATGTAAATCAATCAAAGATATCTTGTTGTACCTCAGGTCAATGTTCAGTCTGGATATTGAAAACAATTCAGTCATCTGAAAACAAAAAAAGATAAAATACTCGAATTTTTTGGTAGAAATTAAATAACAAGTCATTGATATTTTTATTATTATCTTTGATAAACGAGTCATATACAAGCTATGTATTTGTCCGAGGACAAAATTATACGAGAGGGAAAAAACATTAAATATAAAAGTTGTAGGGTTTCATCGGTACTATCTTTTGGCACTTCCAAAACAAACAAAAACGAATCGCAAAATTCTATATCTTCAACTATTGTGAAAAGTCTTCCTCTTATGTTTTCAAATATATATAGTTTGCTAATGTTTCCTCGAGCCGTTTTATACTTATTTCAATATATCTGCACAATAGACTAATTAAATGAATTTCATAACAAAAAAGAATTGTTTTCTATTCGTCTGATTTTGAGTGTCAGAAGTTCACTTAGTCGTTTTATTCTCTGGTTTCCATGACATTCTATTGTGTCCACTGCAATCTAAGTTTTATTGATGGTAATGTCAATTTAATATATTGTGAGATCAATAATTGAAAAACGGCTTGAGGAAATATCAGCAAATTATACAGGCTGATTCACGGTGGATGATTTTGTCGATGGATCATACTCGGGGTCTAGCGAGAATAATTACAGAGATAGACGGTGTGAAAAATCGACATTTTTCGACTCTGGGAATATTTTGTATCGAAACTATTCATTATTGCTCAAAACGGCTTGCAGTAGTAGCAAGTAGTGCAAGACTCAAAATTCTGAACCACCCTGTATTTGTTTCAGTTGAATATCAACCGATAGTAAATAGAAAGTTAAGAAGGGGTTAACCTTTACAAACATGTCAGAGTATATTTGCGGTGTAAAGGGGGAAGTAAAAATCCCGAGCGAAAGGGGCGGAGACCAATGTCGAACAAAAAACGCTAAGCGCTGTTGGCGTCTCACTCCAACTCAGTGTCGCGTAAATTCGTAGTAAATAGTCGGGATGGCTCGGGTCTGCGGCCGTCGGCCGGCCGTTACAATTCTCAGAATAATAGGCCTCCGGCTTTTCATCACTCATCAGTATATTTTGAACTTACTGTGTCTATGAGGATAATTTGATATGATATGGGAAATATAAAAAAACTTGTCGAAACAGATGAAACCCTTTCGAATATCAAAAACAGTAACACAAAAACGTCTACACGAGCTAAATTGAAACTTATAAATACACAAATTAGAAAATGTCTCTCGGTCGTGGGAGAAATGGGACTTTCGATTGGACAAAAGAGAAAATTTCAAGCAAAAATTGGTGAGCTAAAACGGGTTTGATTTCTCATTCCAAAAATAAATCGGGGGCATGTAGGTTCAGGATTGATACCCTCTGTTCGGTGGCTAAATGTAGAATCAATTTGCAACTCGAGAATTCAGACAGGGCTCCTTATCAATTTGAATCACGATGAAATTGAATGAATGAAAATATATCGGAATGTTCTTCTTCGATAGGTATGAATGAATGACATTTTTCAAGGTATTCAGTATATATCTTTACTGAACTTGAAAACTCGAAAACTCACATGATATATTTGAAAACAAAATTTACAAATAACATCCTATTTGTCTCTTATATTTTGACCCTTACCTACAGCATCAAGTATACGAGGTGGAAAAAACATTGAATATAAAAGTTGTAGGGTTTCATCGGTCCTATATTTTATCACTTCCAAAACGAACAAATGCGAATCGCAAATTTTTTTTCAAATGGATCACCCCCGGTCATAGGTTTATAGTCAGAAGTCCACTTGTTTGTTTTATCTTCTGGTTTCCATGGTATATTGTATCCATATGCAAGGAAAGGATCAAATCAAAATTTCATTGGAAATTTTCATTCAATATTGGAATTGAAATAAGTGGAAAGCGGCTTGAGGAAAAAAAAAAGTATTTCATTATGGTTGAAAAAAAAATGTATTTTTTTCAATTTTGCGATTCGCATTTGTTTGTTTTGGATGTGCCAAAAGATAGTACCGATGAAACAGCCCGAAGGTAGTACAGAAATATCTCTTATTTCCATATTACTCTCGTATCTACTGGTCAACTATTTCAGGCAGCAAATATTTCATGTAAAAATCTACTAATTTTGATTCCATCTTATCTTGCCAAAATCTATCATTACGATGAATTTTTTTAATTTTTATTCCTTTATTTGTCCATACCGCGAAATAACCTGCATGAAATTTCGAAAAAAAAAAGTCGATGGCGACCCTCGAATGACGAAACGTCGTATTAAAAATTCTATACTGCTAAGTTATAGAGCATGAAATACAGTTTCAAGAAAATTTCTGCTCTTTTCGTATCTATTAAAATAAAGCCAATAAAAAATTAAAATCTAAAATCTAAAATTTGTATTTCTTTGCGGCTCATTGTTGCGCACATGAATACACAACTTTTTCTTGATTCAACCGATCCTGTATCTCTAACCGTTATCGAATTCCCAATGTAGGGCTTCGAATATGGGACATCGATTCCAATTATTTCTTATAAAAACATTCGAAAATATTTACGTACCTTATCAATCTCAATATCTTTTTTTCGACTGACAATTTCCTCACAGAAAGTCTTTTACGATGTTTATCGCCAGTTCGATAATTTGAACTCGACATGCTTGATCACAATAATAATACTAGTTCACAAACTAACAATAGTGTCACCATCTGAATGCAATCGCAAATTATGATACATGCATATCTGGACGGCCCTTTGATGTGCACATAGCGCCTGCCGCCGCCGTTCGCAAAAAATGTTTACGTTTTCTTTCACCTAATTAGTCTTATTCGAGAATGCAATGAATCCTTTTCGCAACTTCCATTGATATCATCACATGTGCTAAAATTATTGGAATAGCTTCAGTGCTATTTTTGGTTTTTATGAATGCAAATACGATTCATTCATAAATTCATAGTATCCATGTAAAACTGCTTATTTGGTGCGAGGGCGCTCGAATCAGTCATGAAAAATGCTCCGTAATTGAGTCTGCAGGGGTTCAGCAAAAATCATTTTTGAGCTAGTAATTATTGATGGATCGCGATAATTTTTTTTTTCAATAGAGACAATTGTATGATTGAGGCATCTCTCGGAGTACTTTTTCGAAATACGATATATCTTGTGAGATAAAAAATAGTGAATATGGGAGAAATTTCGCAACTTTTTTACTAGTTTTTTTTCAAAAAATCAAAAAAGTACTACGAGAGATGCCTAGATCCAACCTTCCTCAAGCAGAAAGTGAAAAAAAAATTCGATTTTTTTCAGCGAGGTCCGAGTAATATGATTTTTGCCATTCCTTGTTTCACAAAGTTTTACCATCAATCCCAAATAAGGTTAACCCCCTCTTAAGATAGGGACACGCAACTTCGTTTTTATTTAGGTGTTCTTTGAAGTGGTTCTATTTCTAGAGATGTCAGTAAAAAAACTAGTTCTAGAAGTTTACATAGGTTGTATATGACTCATCAAATACCGGGGACTTGTAGATAATAACAAATGACTTAATGATTAAATTCAAGAGAGATATTTATTATTATTGATGAAAATATAATATTTTTTGTGAAGAAAAGTTTCGGACTTCCTTGTCTAAAGGTATGAAGATTTGAATCCTGAGAAAAGAAAAGATGAGTTATGCTGAAAAAACGAAATAAGTGATGAATAAATCAGGTTAGTATTAGTGTTAGTATATATGAAGTCGAAAAATGTAGATTTAAATTGGAGTTTAACTAGTCGATGAGCCTGAAAATAAGAAAAAATTGAATTAGAAATCAATAGCCTGAAAAAGAAAGGTTGAATTAGAAATCAATAGCCTGAAAAAAAAAAGTTGGATAGCCTGAAAAAAGAAAAGTTGAATTAAAAATTAAAATAAAATGAATGAATGAAGAATTAAAATTATGAGAAAGATTCAAATCGAGTTTGTCACGACGTTTCGATTGTGTGTATCTACAATCGTCTTCAGGTGAGAACTAACAAAGTCCTGGGATACGGGGGTATTTATAGGTCAGCTATGGCGGGATTTTCCGGTTCAGTGAGCCGTAACCGGTTGATTCGGCTAATCAGCGGTTTCCATGTGTTGCGGATCTCGACGCTTGGTTGACTGAAAGCGTTATTATTCATTATGTATGCTGCTTCCTTGAATTTCCTCCTGAACCAGTGTTCTTCTCTATGGATGATTTCTGCCTCAGACCATTTGATGTTATGTTGGTGGGTCCACACATGTTCTGCGATTCCTGACTTGGTGGTTTCTCCTCGTTGGGTGTTTTTCTTGTGTTCGCCGATTCTGGTTTCCAGTGGTCTCTTGGTTTCTCCGATGTATGATTTGCCACATTCGCATGGTACTCGATAAACACAATTCTTGGAGTCACTGTTTTTGTTCGTTGGTCTGGTTTTGGTGAGTTGGCTGCGGATGGTGTTTCCAGATTTGAAGCAGGTCTTGATCTTGTATTTGGATCCAATCTTCTTGATTCTCTCTGACAATCCTTTGATGTAGGGAAGGCACAATGTTGGTTGTTGCGGTTCTTCTTCTTTTTGGATTATCCTCTGTTTCTTGCTCTTCAACGTCTGTTCCACCAATTTCCTTGAATAGCCGTTCTGGTAGAGGTCTCTCTTGATGTGGTCCAGTTCGGAAGTTAGGCTTTCCTCGTTGTTGCAGAGGCTGAAGGCACGATCAATCAGAGTTTTCACTATGCCCCTTTTCGTAGCTCCGTGATGGTTGGATCCATTGTTGAGATATTGTCCTGTGTGAGTTGGTTTCCTGTAAACAGAAGTTTGCCATTTGTTGTCTGTTCTCTTCACTTTCACGTCCAGGAAAGGCAATTCGTTTTGGGATTCTCTCTCGATGGTGAATTTGATGGAAGGTCTCACGTTGTTGAGGTGTTGTAGGAAGGTGTCCAGTTCGTCGTCTCCGTGGTTCCACACTATGAATGTGTCGTCGACGTATCTCAACCAGATTCGCGGCTTTTTATGTGCTTGGTCGATGGCGAATGTTTCGAACCATTCCATATATATATTCGCTATTACCGGCGAGAGCGGTGATCCAATTGGTAGTCCTTCATCTTGAGTGAAGAAAGAGTCCTTAATCTGGAAGTAGCAGTTCCGAAGACAGCATTCTAGGAGATCCATAATTCCTTCTACTGGTATTTTATTTGAAGTGCTTCTCCGACAGGAACGTTGGTGTAAAGGCTTTCTACATCGAAGCTGACGAGTTGGTCTCCTTGTGTAGCTTCAATTTTCTCTAGGATCTCAACAAAGTGCCTGCAGTTCTTCACGAAGGATGGAGTGTTTCCCTGTAGTGGTTGGATGATCGGTAGTAGGAATCTCGCTAGCTTGTGGGTGGCTGAATTTCTGGAGCTGATGATCGGTCTGAGTGGGACGTCTGTTTTATGAATCTTTGGCAGTCCATATGTGGACCCACCAACATAACATCAAATGGTCTGAGGCAGAAATCATCCATAGAGAAGAACACTGGTTCAGGAGGAAATTCAAGGAAGCAGCATACATAATGAATAATAACGCTTTCAGTCAACCAAGCGTCGAGATCCGCAACACATGGAAACCGCTGATTAGCCGAATCAACCGGTTACGGCTCACTGAACCGGAAAATCCCGCCATAGCTGACCTATAAATACCCCCGTATCCCAGGACTTTGTTAGTTCTCACCTGAAGACGATTGTAGATACACACAATCGAAACGTCGTGACAAACTCGATTTGAATCTTTCTCATAATTTTAATTCTTTATTCATTCATTTTATTTTAATTTTTAATTCAACTTTTCTTTTTTCAGGCTATTCAACTTTTTTTTTTCAGGCTATTGATTTCTAATTCAACCTTTCTTTTTCAGGCTATTGATTTCTAATTCAATTTTTTCTTATTTTCAGGCTCATTGACTAGTTAAACTCCAATTTAAATCTACATTTTTTCGACTTCATATATACTAACACTAATACTAACCTGATTTATTGATGAAAATAGTTAATTTTTATTCATCACTTATTTCGTTTTTTCAGCATAACTCATCTTTTCTTTTCTCAGGATTCAAATTTTCATACCTTTAGACAATGGAAGTCCGAAACTTTTCTTCACAACTCGAGACATTGTCAGCCACCTTCAAACAAAAATATAATATTTTTCACTCACACTTATTTTTGCTATATGATTTTCACTCAAATTTAGTGTCTTCAGATGAACCATATACATGATTTGATAAGGAAATTCTGATAACTGATTTCCGTGCAGGTCCAATTCTTCCAAACCCTTACAGTTTGAGAATTGGTTGATGTCGGAGTCGAGGGTGATGTTATTATTGGATAAATCCAAATGAATCAATTTACTGTCACCATTAAAGTCACCCAAATTCACTTTCGATATAGCATTATCATTTAATAATAGTTTCTTCAAGTTCCTCGCATTGAATGTGTTTTCACCAATAACAGCTAATAAATTGTCACTCAAATCTAGCTCTTCTAAGTGATCTGTGTTAGAGAATATGTCATCTGGCAGGGAGCTGATTCTATTTGAGGCAAGATTTAATATCTTCAGCTTTCTCAATTCTTTGAATGTGCCTACTGATAATTCGACTAGAAGATTATTTTGCAACAAAAATACTTCAATGTTGGTGGATCCCTCAAATACGTTTTCTGGAATTTTTTTCAACTTTGAATTTTCCATTCTCAGTGATGTGAGATCATTTAGATATGCGAAGCATTTATCAGCCAATGTTAGATTAGCTTGGTGATTGATACGGATGTCCTTCAATTTCGAATTATTACTGAATAACTCTGGACCCACGTTTCCTAAGTTATTGCTATAAAAACTGATATTGACCAATGAGGGTAGTTCCGAAAATGTGTAGGGCTCTATAGAGTGAATCCTATTGCTGCTGACCTCCAGTGATCTCAGATTTACTAGTCCTCTGAAATGATCTTTCTTCAGAATTGTTAACTGATTTTGCCACAAATGCAATCTTTGTAAGTGGGTCAGATTTTCGAATAATCCGTCGGGTATCTCCTTGATAGAGGTCTGTGACAAATATAGTTGTTGAAGCATAGGAGTGTGCTTGAAGATGTATCCAATTTCTTTCAAACTGCTTCTGCTCAGATCAAGGCTAGTGAGGTTAGGTAGAAATTCGAGGAAGTTTTCGTCAAAAGTATTATTTCCCGAATCTATGATCAACTCCTTCAGCGAAGACATACCCTTGAAAAATTCATTCGTAATTCTTTTTGTTTGTGAATAATCAGATATTTCGAATCTGAAAAAAATCAATTTGTTGATGCCAAACTTTTGTAGAAACGGCTGGAATCCGTCCTCGGGTAGGGGACTGTATTTAATATTCAGAAACTCTACATCGCCAGCAGTGTAGTTGGGAAAAATTTTCAAATCGAAGTATTTGAAATTTTCGCTGCATTCAACTACCATTTCCTTTTGTCGCTTTATATGTATAACGACTCTGTAGTCGACCTTGGGACACTGGAACTCGTATTCATTTATACTGTACAGGCAGAGGCATCCATCATTATTCATACATTGGTTTGAGGGTGAACCAAGAATAAACGTACTTCCAAGAATAATTAGAAAAACCTTAAGTAGGTTCTCCATTGTACCTGAAACAGAAAAGGGTTTCTATATTTTCTTTCTATTGTCGAATCATGAAAAATATTATATATGCATTGAAGGTTTCCAATTCAGTAGGACATGATCATTTATTCTATTGAATTTGTGAAGAAATACTCTCGCAAGTTATTCACATCACTAGCATAAATAATTATAAATGAATATTCATTCAAGCCCTCGACTTCGGGCTGTTATACCAAGAAACGAGCTTTTGATTGTGATAAAATTATCTCGTCTATTATCAATGTCCTAGTGATATTACTATTGAAAATGCATTCCATGACGAAGCTACGATGACGAATAATTCGATTCGAAAACAGAAAATTCAGCAGAGGGCAAGCAAGTAAATAGACAAGGAAACATAATAGGTACCTATATGAGTTATTCATTAATAATGGAGGACCACAGTTTTAATATATTCATGATAACAATAACCACAAGTTGAATACCAATAGCGACGCACTATCGCGAATTGAAATAAACACAAGCGAAGTCAATTCGGTTTCCAATCAAATCGAAGAAATTATTCAGAACATCCCTAACGGCAGAAATGACCAACATGACGAAATAGACCAGTTCATCAGAAACATAGTAGCCCCTGGCCCATCAGGCAATAATGACATAGACAATGTTTCAATGCAAGTACAACCAGATGATGAAAATCAAAACGTAGAAAGTGGAGAAGATGATAACGATGAAACGATACACTCGAATGCTGAACAAAATCCCTTCGTTGCAATACCCATAGCACAATGTGCAGTGAATTTAGGCCAAAACCAAATTATTGCAAGTTCAGTACTTCATTCTCCCGCAAAACCTAAAATTAACATCTTATTCGGGAAAAAGAAACGAATTCTGATTCAAATATCTCAAAACGATACGGAAAATGACATAGTAAAATTTATTAAAGAGTACATTTCGCCAGGCGTGCAGTATCATATATATTTCGAAAACCCCGAACTATACGAACCATTCTCTATAACACTTCAAAAATATTTCAAATGGCCCTCAATCAAATTCAAACGATGCATAACAAAACTATTAGATGTTACTAACAAAGACGACGCAAACGAAATCATTCAAAATCTTCACGAAGGAAAATCAAACCATCGCGGAGTTGATGAAACATTTGCAAGGGTCAAAGATAAATATTATTGGCCAAATATCAAAGAATCTATTCAAAATTATATCAATCAATGCATAATATGTCAACGCAGTAAATACGAACGCAATCCGATCTAAATGACACTCAATATAACCCCCACTGCAACAAGACCATTCGAAATTATTCATCTCGATACATTTACAATTGAAAATACCAAATTCCTAACAATTCTAGACAGTTTCTCTAAATATGCACAGGCCTATCATGTGAACTCATTGACAGGTACTGAAATAGCTGACAATTTGATTCAGTTCTTTTCACATCATGGTATACCAAAGAAAATAAATGTTGATAATGGAAGAGAGTTCAATAATTTCCTAATAGCCGAACTTCTATTATTACATAAAATAGAAGTTTCGCCGTACCACCCTCAATCTAACGGTATGATTGAGAGATTTCACTTCACGATTCTGGAACACATCCGTCTATTGAATACGCAAGGTTTCACAAAAACCCCAGCGAAGATGAAAATGTTATATGCCGTCCTTGCATACAATAATTTAATTCATTCGGTTACCAAAATGAAACCCGTAGATATTATAAGTGGCCACATCTCCACTGACGATCCATTCAATATCGATATTGATCGAAAATTACTGAATGATTACACCAATGATCACAAAGAACGGTCAAAGCTCCTTTATTCTAAAATCAACACAGATATCATCAATAGGAAAGAAAAAGTAGCCGAACGCGAAAATAAAAAACGCGATAGCCCTATAGTTTTTAAAACGAAACAAAAAGTGTATATTAAATCACACATAAGGAAGCTAATAAATTCATGAACCCTACGACAATAAAGGAAGTAGACAGAAAAATGAAAACAGTTTCGACTGAAAATCAACCAAAAATGCATATAAACAACTTGAAACGTATGAAAAAGTCACCATTCAAAACTTAAAGAACAACGCAGGGCTTATTCCTCTCAAATTTGGAACAGCAAAAGTAGAAACTTATGCGCATTCTCTCATCCACTATGACGATTTGAATCCACTCGTAGAACAAACCAACAAACTAAAATTGCATTCTTACTATTCCCTAAAAACACTCGTGAAAAGCAATCTGAATTATTCATCAGACCTGTCAAACTACTTGAGAATACTACAGTTCTCAGAGGACATTGTATTTGAAAAACTATTCGAAATATTTCCTCAAACTCACAGAACTAAACGTGGCTTGATAAACGGAATAGGATCGATTTTCAAATCTATCACAGGGAACTCAGATTCCAATGATGGAGAAAGGTATGATCAGCTGATCACAGATTTACAACATAATCAGAAAAAACTAGCTACAAATATCAAAAGACAAAACTCACTCTCAATAGCACTAATTGAAAAATTCAACAGTACAATACAAGTAGAACACAACGAAAAACTTTTGGAATAAAAAATCACACAAATTGCCTCAATAGTCAAAGGTCAGGTATATCGAGAAAATTCAATGTTTATAAAGGATATCTTGAACCAAATTATCAGCATGTATGAAATAATAAATTCCATTTTACAAGATGTGGAAAATTCAATACAGTTTTCCAAATTGAATATCATCCATCCAAGTATAATTAAGACGAAAGAATTATTTTATGAATTAGAAAACCTACGGAAATTACTCGATAGAGACCAACTACCAATTGAAGTCACATTCGAAAACACCTTATTATTTGAGAAAATCATGAAGGTTGAGAGCTACATATCAAATTGTAGAATAACTGTCATACTTTCCATCCCCATAACAAATCCTTCTAAATTCGAATATTACCACTTGTTCTCCATTCCAATTCTCACTGGGTGTCAGTTTAAGGTAGTTATTCCAAAAGATAGATACCTAATAAAAGACGAAAAATATTACGCATTCTTGAGCAACCCTTGTGCAAAAATCAATCGTCATCAATTGCACATCTGTCCCTCAACCGACATTGGAAACTTAGCCGAAAGAACTCCTTGCGAAGTTCAGCTTCTCGACATCAAGAATACCTCTACATGCGAGAAGATTCACATTCGACTGTCCTCGCCAGCCATCGAAAAATACGAATAAATGGATCATCCTCCTGCCATCCCGAGAGACTCTCAAGCTGAAATGCCCAAATCAAGAGGAAAACGCCGAGATACCAATCGGATGTCAGTTGACGTGTGTACATCAAACAATCATCAATGAAAATCAGATTAGCCACAACCAACCCATACTCCTACCGGACTTGGCAGATGTGGAGACGGACTCATCCGAACATAATGCTTCACCTAGAAAACATCAACTTGGACGAACTTCAGTCAATAAGAACAGCAATCAATGAGAATCAACCCAAAATCTCTTTCCGAGACGTAAGCCATATCCCGAGTTTTTGGACTATATTCATCTATGCCATCCTCCTAATCACATTGGCATACCTTCTGTACAAGAGGATAATTTCCAAAATCTGCAAGCCGAAAACACCCCAGCTTCCTCGCTAACCCTCCTTAGCTGAATCTTCAGGGGGAGAAATTATATCTCCCGCTCTCGTGTGAAACGCTGACTCTGCAAATGTACCGGGACGTCGTCCAGTTACTTCAGTTCTAAGAAGATGATGCGCTAGCATTTTTGAACCTCATGGGAAATTATCATTTTTATGTCAGATTAATTCCAGTACTGTTCACTTCAGCTTAATAATAAAAATTGTTTTTTAAAAAGAGTCTTTGAGTTTGTGAAGTTGTAATTCGCTGACAGTATCACTTAGTGGCTCAATCGGGTGACTCAGTGATACGATGAATCAAGGGATGGAAGAAGTTAGGCTGAGAGTCAGTTACCGTTTAGACGTAGTAATAGAAGGATGAGAGAATAAAAGTGTGTATATAATTATTGTTTTTAACAAAGACAGCGGTGGGATATTGAATCCATCAGTTTCTTTAGTGGTGATAAGTTTAACAAGATTTTCGAAGCGAAAATGAGTAACCAAAGTAATGTCTTGAAGTTGAAATTGAATGAGGTAACTCATGGTGAAAGTCATCAGTTTTAAGAAGCTTATTATTTCGGACCTGGAATGGACCTCGAGGACCTTTGAGGAAAGGAAGTATTGGTTTAAGGTGTCGGTTGGTAGTGGTCCTTGTGACCTGTGTGGCGAAGGTGAAGGATTCTTCTTCTCAAGCATATTGGTGAACGTCACCGGTATAAGAGGCGAAAGTCGCCATGAACATGGGTGAAAGTCACCATCAAATAAAAGCGAAAGTCGCTATGTAAGTGGGTGAAAGTCACCATCAAACAAGAGCGAAAGTCGCTATGTAAATGGGTGAAAGTCACCATGAAATAAGATCGAAAGTCGCTATGTAAGTGGGTGAAAGTCACCATGAAATAAGAGCGAAAGTCGCTATGTAAATGGGTGAAAGTCACCATGAAAATATGCGAAAGTCGCACGTATCCGCATCATGTTATAATATGACGATATAGAGTCTGAGGACAGACTAATCCCAGGATGGCCGAGTGTAGGATATGCATCCACCCCGTATACGCTGACAGTATCACTTAGTGGCTCAATCGGGTAACTCAGTGATACGATGAATCAAGGGATGGAAGAAGTTGGGCTGAGAGTCAGTTACCGTTTAGACGTAGCATTAGAAGGATGAGAGAATAAAAGTGTGTATATAATTATTGTTTCGAAGTATTTATTTCTAACACTACTGTTGTGCCTATCTTCGAATCAGGTGATAAAAATAACATCATCAATTACCGACCAATTAGCCCAATAAGTACGTTTTCCAAAATGTCTTAAAGCAATACACAAGCAATAAAATTCTTAGTGACTGTGGTGTCTATTTATTGTGTCACTCCTACACTCGATGTAAAGGGTTAAATGAAACAACTATTTCCTATTTGTCCACCCTCACTTTGTCACGGTCTGATATCAACTGCCACATTCATCAATGCTATCTTGACCGTGACTCAGTGAATGCGAATATCTTTATTCATTATATAATCCAATACACTACAGTGACAAACAATATGGTTTTTAGCAAGATATCAGTACCTCTGTGGCTATGTTTGATTTAATTGATAACATAAAAAAACCTAGACATTAACAAAAAATGCATAGGAGCATTCCTTGACCTTGCGATGGCCTTCAACACAGTACCCCACAAAAGACTACTTGATGTCCTTTGTTACTATGGTATTCGTGGTGTTGTGTTGAAGAAGAATCTTGAAGACTTATTAGACAGGCAGCAACAGGTAAAAATATTGGAGTACCGCAAGGAACCGTTCTAGGGCCTATTTTATTCATCATTTATCTCAACTCACTGTAAGATTCTTCTATTGACGGCACTATAATATCCTATGCCGATGATACCATTCTTATATTTGATGATACAAATTGGAACCAACTCAAAAATCGAACAGAAAATGGTATTCTCAATGTGAAAAATTGGCTAGATCATAACAAACTATCATTAAATGTCCAAAAAAACTACATATATTGCTTTTTCAATGACGAATTCCAGTAGGCCCAACTACAGTACCCATCAAATTCCCAGTACCAACTTTGAAATAGAGGAATCGGACGCCACTAAATATCTTGGAATTACTATATATAGATAAAAATCTTAAATGGAATCAACATATTACCCATCTAACTAACAGATTACGAAGGCTTATATATAAATTCTATGAACTCAGGAATAAAATGCTTCTTTTGATGGTTTATAAAGCGTTGGTAGAATCAATAATACAATTGGTATTCTGGTCTGGGGTGGGCTCTATAGCAATGCATTAAGCCCTCTCAATGTAATACAAAATTATCTATTGAAAATCATACCCAGCTGAAGATTTATATAAAAATTTACTAATGTCAGAATGATTTATTTTCATAGTGATTGTACCTTTTTTACATAGACACCAGGAGCTGAAAACTGTTGTCTCTCACATGTACAATACCAGACAAGTTACGAGTAAACAATTATCAGTGCCATTCTATCATAAAAACTCTAATCAAAGATTTACAAGATGTCTTGCTCCAAAAATATTCAATATTTTGACACCAGAAATAAGAAATATAGGTAACTATAAACTATTTTCTGAAAGATGTAAGATTCATATCATAAATAACTACTCACAATACTCGAATATTATTTAGTGATAACCCGAGGGATAACCTTTCACTTGGATTGACCTTCGCTACTACTTTATAGGTATATTTACATGATATTCACCAGCTTCTCAGCACAGCACTACTCTATCAGCATACATTGTTAATGTACGCTGACTATATTGTCATTGTATTTTAGATAGTAATAATTCATCAAACTGTTAATGTAAACTATTTCAATTAATAATTATTTTTAGTTTTGCACATACAGGTCCTACTAAGACCTAGGTGCTGTTCCGAAACTCTTCTAAAATCTCAGGGGTGTGTGTGGGAAATTGGTGGTGGCTCCAATAAAAAAAACGAGTGGTGCTTCTTATTTTAATATTCCAGAACGTGAACCTATAAGTCACCCTGTAAGATGATGAAAATGCATCAGCGCAATAACACGGGCGTAAATACACAGTAGACGCAGAAAAAATGTTGCGACAACATACTAAAATACATATACCCAGTCTATGAAAGTATACAAAAGTGATCGCATAAAGCATACAATCTACTATAGTGACTTTATAGGCAAGAAAACCGATCATCGGCCACGTGCTCGAGTGGGGCCCAAACCAAATAGTCAAGGCTGAGAGGTATTTTTTTATAAGAAAAATTATGAAGCTTGAATCAGGATAATCGCTTACCTGTAAGATGAGACCAGCCGATGCCGCAAACCCTAAAAAGGAATTTCCAGCACGCAACACAGGTTCTACACCGTAAAAAGGGGCCTATAGCTCCGGTCTTTCGCTATCAAATCGCGAGAGAGGAAAAAACAAGGTGGTCCGAGGCATTCTCCTCACAGAGATAAAGATCCGAGATAAAACCCCCCAAAAAAAAGTGGTTCCTACCCAAATAATAACAGTCGTTATTTCAAACCGGGTAACAGCTGCGTCATCTGTCCGTGGACGATAAAACCCACGACGGGTATCAACAATGCAGGTAAAAAGGAAACTGTATTAAATGTAGACGATTACAGTGTGCTTCAGGCGTTTTGCTACAGTGCTTATATGTATATAAATCCTAACTCGTACAAGTTTACTCTGTAAACTTCTGAGGGTTGCTAAGGCAACTAGGATAGTGGTTAGAAAAAAAAAAAAAAATATGATATATTCACTGCTTATTTGTATTATACTTGTATTACCAATGTATCTTTATTTTTGTATCAATTTTGTATCAATAAATAAACAAATTTGATCATTTGAAAAAAAAAACTATAATATCTCTGACGGGTTCTAGGAAAAAAAGTACCAACAGGGGAAAACCAAGACCTTTTAGGAATACGGATTAGAAGATTAGCTATAGTCTTATATCAAGGAGGAGGCTACACAAAGATCATATAAAAGGGTGACAAAGGGTTGCAATTACTTAAAATATTATTTTCTATTTTGGTTGTATAATGAAGTCATTGTGCAACGCAAATGCGTGTCGAAATAGCCTCTATTTCGATACGCATTTTTTATTATTCGGAGATTGGTATAATCGAACTGTCAAATGAAAGTCAGAAGAGTTAGGCCCAGTTTACTTCTGAGCGATTTGGATTTGGTGATATTAGCAATGAAAAACTAAATGTTTTAATTGGTAAATTTCAATTCAGAGTGTAATTTGATTTAAATTGACCAATAAAAACAATAACAACATTCAAAATAGAAAAAATTGCATATGACACACGTTTTATAAGACACGTTGTCGCACTTGTTCACTTGGAGCGAAACAACGCGTGCGACAAAATAGCGTCTTATAAAACTTGTATCATAATATACTATTCTGGCATGATATTCTTTCAATAAAGACATTTTTATGTGTTTGTTATATTCGAGTATTTCCTTCTGTTTTATTCAAGCTTTTCTTACGAATATAATTTTTAAAACTTCTGCAGAAAATTTATCTGATCTCAGTTATTATAAGAGGCAACGAGGAAGCAGACTGCCTTGCCAAAGAAGGGGCAAATACACAATTTCTCGACCCAGAACCCTTCTGTGGACCACTTGAGAGAAGAGGTTCGACGTTGGGAAGCTGATGAAATGAAATCTCACTGGAGTAAAGTGCCAGTACAAAGACAAGCGAAAAGGCTAGTGAGCCACTCGCCAAGGAAAGCTAAACAGGTTCTCGAGTTGGACAAAAAAAACTTGAAACTGGTAACAGGACTCCTCTCTGGATACTGCCCTCTGAGGTATCACCTCAAAAAGATTGGTAAAACAGGGAGTGATAGTTGCCGCTACTGCGAGAACTCCGCTGAAACTGCAGAACATTTGTTTTGCGAATGACCAGCACTCTTCTGCAAGAGGCCCAAGTTCCTGGAAGAGGCCTTCATAGAGCCCTCCTAACCAGTAAACTTGGTTGAAAACGCGGACGTTTTATCGAAGTAGGCGAAATCGAGAGATTTCGAGGGGCCCCAGAATAGGAAATGAATTCAACAGTAAATATCTATTCATCTCTACTTTGATATTAATATTCTTACTTATTTGAGTTACGAATTTTTCAGATAATAAGAAGTTCGATATATTACAAAGTTCCATTTTTAGCAGACGAAATTTTTTTCGTAGCAAGTCGAATGTAATTGGACAAGTATACAGATAGAAGGCAACAAAATGAAATGATTTATAGTAACTAATCTGAAGAAATACGTTGCATTGAAAAAACCCGTATTTCCTCGACAAAAACCAAGCACTAAGGAAAAAGTAAATGAAGTCCTATGTATACCCGCCATAAAAACTTGAAAATTTCATGAAAATACATACTATAGCGAAATCAACAGAACACTTCCCACCCACACAAATAAAGAATTTGCCCCAAAGACTTAGCCCAGGAAACTCAGGTTGGTGCGCCCTCACTTGATGCAAGAATTTGTAAGGGAAAATCTTACAGTCAGATTTTCTGGAAGAGTTTTAAGCACGTATTCTGAGGCGCCCTGGCGAGCAGGTTCCCCTGATATATCTCCGCCAGATTTCTTCCTTTGGGGGTATATCTACAATTATGTTTAAGGACAAAACTTCAAAACAGAAGAAGACCTTAGAATATTAGATCAGGAAACATTTCACAGCAAAATACTAGAATTGTTGGATACTTTTTCAGATGCTATACTGTTAGAAGATACTATGCACGTTTGACAAACAATGGCAACCTTGAGAAAATCATCCATTCTCAAAGTGATCCAGGAGTATTTTGATTCAATGCGAGCAGGTTCCCCTGATATATCTCCGCCAGATTTCTTCCTTTGGTGGTATATCTACAATTATGTTTAAGGACAAAACTTCAAAACAGAAGAAGACCTTAGAATATTAGATCAGGAAACATTTCACAGCAAAATACTAGAATTGTTGGATACTTTTTCAGATGCTATACTGTTAGAAGATACTATGCACGTTTGACAAACAATGGCAACCTTGAGAAAATCATCCATTCTCAAAGTGATCCAGGAGTATTTTGATTCAATGCAAAATAAAAACTCGAAAATCGGTCGTCCACTCAAATATTTAATAAAAAGAAGGAATATCATGGCTTCTCAAAAATGGTTTCTATTCAAAGTTTTCATCAAATATTAGTGTGGTCGACCTACTTTGAGTTTTTATTTTGCTTTGAATCAAAATTGCAGCCTATTTGAAAACTTTTAAATAACTCAATTAATGACGAATATTTTCTATATTTGTATTCATGATTGTTTTTTAATGTCGATTTGTAATAATTGATGAATAATACTATAACGATCGTTAATTATTTAAAATTATCTCTCAAAAATGTCTTGATGATGGTCGAAACTCGCTCGAAAAACAAACAAAACATGAGGTGTAGTACATAGTTGAATTCAGGATGAAAAGTGTTCTTAAGTAAATGGTGGTTACGCGAAAATGAAACGACGAAGAGTAGCATTTCGGATTTATTGATGTAATGTTGTCATTATTTTGTTGCAACTCTTCCACCATACAACCGAATCCGTATCTCATATTATACCAGGAAAAACCCAAACCTACTGGCCTTCCTTATCTCGGACACAGTGCAGATACGTTAAAATGTTTCTGGAATTTGTTTTTATTCATTAATATAAATATCTATAAATAAACCACTCAAATTGATCTCGATATTATAATTATTATTCCGCCGCAACAAAACGGGGTCAAATTATGGATCCAATAAAAATCCAAAATTGTACAGGGTCTTCACGTTTATTTTGAAACTCCCTTTTTTTCTATTGTTAATTATTTTTTCAAAAAGTGATCTTATGTAATTTTTCGTGTACATTTCATGTATGTAAACACTAAAATAGTTGAAAAAAAAGTTATGGGCACCGAATATATTTTTTTAAATTGAACACCATATATAATTTGTTACTATTGGATATAGGATTTTTCTGATTTCAAATGTATATACATATATCATGTTATCTCTAATAGATTTCAAGATATTTGTAATTGAAATTCATAATTTATACGGATTCCTCTCGGGTTAGGAAAGATAAAAAAATATTTGTTGTCAACGATTTCCAAATTTTGTGCTTATGTATGATTTTCTACATTTCTCAAACGAAAAAACCCAGGTATCTTGAGCCATGCGCTTAATAATTCGCGTTTTATGTTCTTCGAAATTAAACTTCCTAATCGGCATTTTGAATCATTCTTCGCTTTCTTAGTTCGGGAGAATTTGTCTCATTCAACAATGTATTGATATTCTTGAAATTACTTGTAGATGGAATCACTCTATATATTCTCGTTGTGCGGCTTTAGCCATTTTATTATTTTCCAAATATGGTACATCATATATCACAAGGTATATCATATTTTTCCTGTCACTTAAACCCATTATGATGGTATCTATATGGCATCCATCAATTTTAAAAGAGGTAATTCAATTACATATTTCCAATAGCTACCCTGACATTCTATGTCCTGATTACCTGAAAGAATCCGGATAAAATCTGAATTTCAGCCTCAAATATCTCGAAATCAATTGAAGATAGCATATAGGGTGCCCGTTTTTCGAGCGCCCATAAGAAAAAATTGCAAATATATTTTTTTTACAACAATTAAAAACCGAATAATGTACATAGAATTTTCTTTCACATAATTGTTCATAAAAAAAATGATAATGCTTCGTTTTAATGAAGGGTATAATAAATTCACCAATGTGATAATAAATTGGTAATTAATTAGTTATGAATTACAGCACTACTGTGATTTTGAAATTTGCAAATGACTCTCCTAGGTTGTTGGGGGTTTGAAAAGTTTGCAGTTTCTTATGCAACATTGAATCGATTGTTGAATGACAAAAACAAAGAACTTTCAACTCATGGTAGAACTTAAAATTGGATTGAGTGTTTGGACAAGCTGGGAGGAGGAAAGGATTGATATTTAGAAATAATTCTGATTCGATTTCAGAGAAGTCCAAAGTCCTGTGCCAAGAGGTGAAGAAGTTTATCATTTTATTTTGGATTTCATCATTTTGCCAAAATGTTATATACATATTTATTTCCATCAATGAATACATCATTTTTATAAGAGGATACTTTTTTATTTTCAATGAAGTGTTTATAAAACACATGTTATTCTAAATTTCTTCAGTTTTATTGAAACAATTTTTCTTTGGTGATCCGCTTTACCTGAGATACATTCAAAGTGATTTTAAAAGCAAATAATACAGCTTCACTCCAAATGATGGAGTGAAGCAGGCCATCTTTAGGAAATATGAATGGGGTTGTACATGATTCATAAAAAAAACTAACAAGTTTATCAGATAGCAGAAGAATGCACAAATATTATATATATTTGTTGCAGAATTGAAGTACCTATGCACCTTACAATGCAAAAAAAATTTGAAACTTTCTAGTCAATTTTCAGGAAATTACAAATATAAAGTGTTTTCAAAAAAATAAGTTTTATTTATACGAGAAAAAATAGATAGTTTACGAACAGGAGAGCAAATATTTTCCAAGTTGAAGAGAAATCTGAATTTATGTTTTGTTGAAAGCAGAGGCGACAGGTAAACTCCCAAAAGTGTACAAAATTTCTATTCATTTTTTTTAATAATTGCAGAGGAGAAAACTGACACCCTGTGAATTGGAAACGAGAACTTTGACACCCTGTGAATGGGAAACAAAGCTTCCAGGCATATATGTATACACAAGATATTTATCTGGAAAATTTTTTTCTTTCAAGTCCTGCTACAGAAAATTAGCTCACCCTGTATTCACGCCATTAGTCTTTATTGTTTTTCCAATACCAATTACTGGAAATAGGAAATTAGTTGATTCAGAGTGGTTGATCTACTTCAAAATAGCAGAATATAAATATTTGTGAAAATGTAGGTAGGTGATTGTTTTTTTGTTTTATCAATTGGGTAATTATTAGATTTCAGAATGCTATTCCCTGTTACTGTAGTAGCACCTATCATGCCAGTGAATGTAAATAGTTCAAAACATGAAACAAATTATAATTGCACTTAGCATTTTATTAATAAGTTGTTCAACTGACAACAGCAGTTTCCTGGCCATACATACATAATCATTCAATTTTAGGTGAAAGTATATCCATATAACAGAAAAGGGGGTTGTGTGTACTGTGATAATCAGGATACCTATCAATGGAAACAAAGCTATAGTACATAGTCAATATTTCTGATATGGACAATTTAATAGCCAAAATCTTTACTGATAATACTATTAAGCAATGTAAAATTGTGTATTATTAATTTAGAGTACATGACATTATAATAAATCAAAATAAATTTACTTACCAAAAGGATAATTCAAATTTTTCACTCAATCAATCGCGACCACGTTTCCAAGAATAAAAAACCAATTATAAATGATCTATGTTGTTTATGATGTGTTTATTCAACATAATTATTCAATATGTCAATCAATACTAATCTACTAAAATTATTCTCACTTTACAAATTCCGAGTAGGTTATCACGAATCAAATAAAGCAAACAATCAAAAACTACACTAGGTTTTATGCACTACGAAACTAGGAACCATAGCAAATTTCAAATTGTTATTAATACAAATATTACAAATTGTTATTAATTGCAGTCAGAACACACTAGAATCACCTACTAGAGACCTAGACCTAGAATCAGTAGAATCTAGATGCTAGTGATGCTACAAGATAAAGATATGTGCTAGATGGACACTAGTGACTAGTGACACTACTGACACTGCCGTCGCAAGAATCACATGGTACAAGCACAGAACAGACGTCTGTTCTGTGGTACAAGCACCGCTATTCCGAAGAATTCAGATATTCAGATCCACATGATCAAACAACTCTATTCGAATTCACCAATCACAACCATTTTCGTTTTGGCGGTTGATTCGAATCGATGAAAACGGTTTTAACCAAACGTTAAATCATTGAAGAAAAATTTGTTAAAAAAATTGTATCGTGCTATATTTAACCGATAAAACTACCTCTGACCTGAACGAAACGAACTAACCTATCATTGAGAGGGAGAATCCATAGATCTTATATGCTTACGCTAGATTCGGTATCCAGGTAGACTGAGATATTCTACTGATTTATTACAATTTATATGTCAATTCCACATTATCATATGCGATAACCATAAGGGGAAACTCAAAAAAATTTACTCTCTCAATATTACAAAAGAAAATATTGAGAACAATGACGTTCAAGGACCCAAGGTACTCCAGCAAAAATCTTTTCGAGGAACTAGGCATTCTGTCATATCACTTTACATTTTCAAATGTGTGATATTTGTAAAAAAAATATCTCTAAATACATTGTACAAAATTGGTAAAATATCAGAAATAGGTCAGTGATTAGACTAACCCCACATATAGACTAACACTATAACGGCAAAAAGTTGTTGTGTTAATGCCTTTGAAAATGTATAATCATCAAATAATCATTTACCTGTTGCTTTGAAAAATGTATCAGAAGTTGATACAATTGAAATTTTGTTCAACTTTAATTAGGCTACTGAATGTTAGTTTTTCAGATGTTTAGTTTGTTTTTAGCTTTTAGTGACCTATAATTACATTGACTTGTAATTTTGACCGTATTGGAATGAATAAATAAATAAATTTATTGTTTTGTAGGTCCGCGGGGTTGTGAGTACTAAGCCATTGATTGGTCGTTTCAATTTTTGACCTTTCACTTGTGTTGTACCACGTGATCATAGTACCTACTTTCTTGCAGACCCCTCTAATACATACTACATGATGCCGGATCTATCGTAGGCATATAAGATCTATGCGAAAATCACATCAATAGATATACAGGGTGTCCCCTCTCAATTGGAAAAAACTTCTGAGGCATATTGAGGAACCATAGACAAGCAGTTTGAGATAAGAGACTGATGTCCGGAAGTGCATGGTTTTCAAAATACAGGGTGTCAAAGTTTTTTCAAAAAACTTTTTTTATTAATATTTCAAAGACACGTTAACCGATTTTCTTGAAATTTGCTAGTGATGTAAGCTTTAATAAGACGCTCAGTTAGCACTAATTAAATGTTGATTATGACTTCCAGTGGCGCCCCGGCGGGGACAGTGTCACGAATAAAAATGACAAAAAATGTACGCTGCTGACTTTTTTTAAAAATTTTATATATTTTTTAGAAAGCTCTTTTTTGTCAAATGATATTTTTTCGTATCTCTCTCGGTTTTCGAGAAATTTTTTTTATTAAAAACTGTATTGAAAGGTTCATTATTATCAGAAAGAAAAACAAGGAGGCTTTTTTACAAATAATTTATTATTAATTAGTGGAGCAAATGCTCAAAGTGTCCACCATGCATTTCGATGCATTTTCTGCACCTGTCGAGCCAGGATTCGCGCACCCGAGCAAACACGCCTGGATTGTTCGCGATAAATTCCGCTGCCACCACAACTCTAGCAACTAGGTCCTCCATGGTCGGCACAGGAGTTGCATAGATCAACCGTTCCATTTCGCCCCAAAGAAAAAAGTCCAGGGGGGCCAAGTCCGGCGACCTTGCTGGCCAAGGGACGGGACCACCTCTACCAATCCACCTGTTGTTGTAGGTTTGGTCGAGGTAACCTCTCACGGTGCGCGAAAAAAATGCGCTGGACAACCATCGTGTTGGAACCAGGCCTCTCTACGCAACTGGAGGGGTACATCTTCCAGCAGCTCGGGCAGAATATCTCGCAAAAAAACTAGATAGTTATTCCCGTTGAGGTGATCAGGTAGAACGTACGGCCCAATCAAATGGTCGCCAAGAATACCTGCCCAAACATTAACACCAAACTTCTGCTGATATCCTCTGATGTGCGTAGCATGGGGATTTTGTTCGCTCCACTCGTGGTTATTACGAGGATTGAATGTCCCCTCGCGCGAAAATCCTTTTTCATCGCTCGTGAAGATTATACTTAAAAAATCAGCGTTTTCATCCGCTTGACGGAGCAACCACTCGCAGAACTCGAGCCGCCGAGGAGCGTCGTCAGGCAGTAGATGCTGCACCTTTTGCAGTTTAAATGGATAGAGATCGTGGATTTTCAATACTCGATGGACAGTATTTTTGCTGCAATCAAGTTGCGACGCAATCAGACGAGTGCTCTAGTGTTGGGCTCATTCTGAATGCGTGCCATGACTTCATCCTCAACGGCATCTCTGATCGGAAACTGCCTTGCAAATTCTCGAATAGGCTGCAAAGATAACAAAGCCTCTTAGATTGGCTGTAAAACAGAAACGCGCAAGAAAAAAAACACAGAAAGTTGCCATTTCTGCAATACTTACCACGAATGAGCCGGTCTCCCGTAGATTTTGATGAATTTTGATAAAAATCTTATGGTTTGGCAATTCACGATTTGGGAACCGCTGCCCGTACAACCGTTGTGCTAACAAAGAATTACCCCGCGCTTCCTCATACAAGAGATGCATATCTGCAAGCTCGGCTAATTCAAACCGATTCATTTTTGCAATTAGTGTAACGTTTGAAGATAATTAGGTACTTAGAAACTGACACTTTTACTAAAGTTTGACATGTTTATGTGTTACCATAACAACATTGTTTTGTTTTAGATTTTCAGATAATGAACCTTTCAATGAAGTTTTTAATAAAAAAATTTTCTCGAAAACGGAGAGAGATACGAAATAATATCAAGTGACAAAAAAGTTGTATTTTTAACTGAGCTTTCTGAAAAATATATAAAATTTTTAAAAAAAGTCAGCAGCGTACATTTTTTGTCATTTTTATTCGTGACACTGTCCCCCGGGGCGCCACTGGAAGTCATAATTAACATTTAATTAGTGCTAACTGAGCGTCTTATTAAAGCTTACATCACTAGCAAATTTCAAGAAAATCGGTTAACGTTCCTTTGAAATATTAATAAAAAAAAGTTTTTTGAAAAAAACTTTGACACCCTGTATTTTGAAAACCATGCACTTCCGGACATCAGTCTCTTATCTCAAACTGCTTGTCTATGGTTCCTCAATATGCCCCAGAAGTTTTTTCCAATTGAGAGGGGACACCCTGTATATAAATACAAAAATCTTGTATTCGTAATAGGTATATAATTATAAATATATATTTAGCCCCTATGACATGCATTTTCTTGTGCATACAAACCTTGGACTTTCTACCACTTTTTCACATGATTGTTCTACGAAGAAAAATTTTGTCAATTTTATATAAAGTGTACTCTCATATTTTTCTCATAGTTGATATCAGTTCTGTCCGAGTTGTATCAACATGGCGTCACGACTCTTTCAAAGTTTATAGATTAAAACCGGGTCCAGACTATGTAACAAAACATGTTATATAGCAAAGTTATATAACTTGTTAGATAAATTAATTGAAAAAGTTTGTTATATTGAAAAATAAGCCGATCTCACAGAGTATCAGATGACCAGATAACAGCTTCTCAGTAATTTTGATATGTATGGGAACAGCAAAGTCAGCGATGAGGCAATTTCTTTGAATCCTCGTGCAAGCTTAGATCAGCGATGACACTGCTGATCCTACATATTATAAATGAGCCCTGCGCGGCTTGAATCGTGTGCATTTATCTATATCTAACCACCCGGTGCATTTCATATTTACATCTCAACTTGTGCATTCACCATTTTGTATATTGTATTGCTTTTATATTTCATATTGAGTTATAGTGAAGAATTAAATAAAGTGTCTTCGGAACAAATAAATCTTTTTTAAAAAGGCAAATCGCGTGGCAGCGATATAACAAGTTATATAACACAATGTTATGCAACATTTTTCTTGCTACATAGCAAATTTTATGTTAGCCATTGGGTGTAGGTAAAGATCAAAGAAAGTTATATAACACGCCGCGACTTGTCCATACTTGTGTTATTCCAACACATTTAATGTCCCCTGTCAATATGGGTCTATGTCATCCATTGCTAGATCCTTCAAAAGAGTTGTTCCACTATACGTTCCTCGATCTCTCAACGATGGCCGTTTCCAAAATCTGCGTTTAGATTTTACTCGTCGCCTACATAAAATCACGCAAGCTGCTGCTGCCAAAATTACATCTTCTACGTTTGAGGTCATTTTCAATACTACAGATGCAACTGCTTCCAGCATTAACACTCATTTTGTTTAGTTTTATTTTGTTACATAGTCTGGATGTCTCTGCTATTTTAAAACAAACACATTTGTTGTATAACTTTGTTATATGTATAACATGTTTTGTTACATAGTTTGGAACCGGCTTCAGATAGAAACGCCTTAAATTGAAACCAGTACTGGTTTATTGTATCAAATTCTGTTCCATTTATGTATTCTAGATATGTGTTTGTGATATACATCAATGATCTTTTCAACATTCAGACTTGTGGAGATGTAGTGAGTTTCGCAGATGATACTGCACTCATTTTCACTGGAAATACTTGGGAGGCACTAAAAGAAAAAGCGGAAAGAGAAATGAGCAAAATTTTCCACTTTCTCAAAAGAAAACTTTTGACAGTAAATTTATCCAAAACATTCTATAGACCCTTTACTTGTCTATCTTCAAACTTGCCATTATTTGAAAACTTAACAGTAACCAATGATAACTGTTCATGCGAAAAATTCAAAATCCAATGTGTGAAAGAAATCAAATATCTAGGGATATACCTAGACTCTCACCTGAAGTGGAATGTTCATGTGTCCTATGTTTCTAAAAAAATTAGATCTTTGTTATGGAGATTCAAATATCTGAAACAAATTCTTAATGCAGAACAACTGAAAATTGTATATCATGCACTTGTTGAACCACATCTCAATTACGGTATCCTTGCATGGGGTGGAACCACAAACAATCATTTAAAAAGATTAGAGGTAACCCAGAATTGGATACACAAAATTATGCTAAATAAAGGCTTCAGGTACTCCACAGAATCTTTGTACAATCAATGTAAGCTGTTCGATATCAGGCAGCTCTTTTGTTATTCCCTATTGGTCAATCAACACAAGCATAAATATGAGTTGGTGAGTGTCCAACATGATTATTCCACAAGGAATAGAAATACTACTTCGACAGTTCCGCAAGTTTCCAAAACTATCACTCAAAAGAAGTTACTATTTCCTTGCTCCTCGAATATATAATATCTTGCCTTACGACTTGAAAATAATCAATTCATTATCGCTCTTTAAAAAGCAATCTAAAAATTGGATAATCAATAAATCCAGGATTTATATTCATAGCCTCATAGATCTTAAGAACATTTATTACCTTAACTGAACTGTCAATAAAATCGATTAGTATATAAGAGAAATAGTATTATAGTATTAGGGAAAATTATCCTTCTCAATAATTTTCATTACTCTCCATATTCTTTCATAAATCCTATATGTGTCTAGTCTTTACAGTAACACACTCAATTTGTTGATATTACCGCAAACAAGTAGTTATCTACCTTAAGCGGAGGACTGCAATGTTTTTATTTCCCTTATTTTGCTCTGAAATGTGCTTGTACTGTATTACTATATTTGGAAAATAAACATTATTATTATTATTATTATTATTATTATGTGTTTGACACTTGACAAGAAATTCGCTGATTCCTAGGACAAAAATTTGTAGAAGAAAATGCATGTCACATAATATAAACTTATAGAGCATACTTATTTCATACTTTTGTATATATTTATTCAATTCTGAAAATAAGGAACATAAATTAAAAAACTTCAATAAATAAAATCAATAAAAAAAAAACAATTTTGTACAATCTTTGGTAAATAACTATCTACCTAGGATACTTTTCACAATCAAATTATCGATTTGATAAATAAATCTAGATCTAAAAAACTCAAAATAATCCTAAATTTTTTGACATATACATGTACAGTGAGGACGTATAGGATGGAAGTACTAATGACGTCAGCATTTTCGTGTATATGACGTCATATTGATTTGTTTAAATGGAACATATTTTTCTCTTCATTTTTGGATTCCAAAGTAGGTATCAAAAACTTTTTATTAGTAAATGTAAAAAAATTAACCAACGCAAGCATTTTGTCAAAATACAGAAAAATATTGAATTTATTTCAACCTATTCGTCCTCCTTTCATTATATATATGTATATATATATCTCTTTCCTTCTATATATATATATATATACAGTGATTCATAATGAATTGTACACAGACCAGTCCGACATAAGGATGTGACGATTGGCCAAATATGAGCGTAGTATGTAACTATGTTGATAGTTAACAAGTTACCGGGTGGTGAAGTTAAAATATGTTACCACTTATTTTGGTATTAATGATGATTTATTCGCCTTAATCTGAGAGGAGGTGCTTCATATGTAAAGGAGATCATTTTTGAATTATCAAAATTTTACTGAGTTCATATTATAAGCCAACCGAGTTATTCTGATGTCAGGATTCTACATACTCAATTCATAATTCAATTCGAATCACCTGATATATACGCAACAAAAAAGTAACACTGGATCCTTGAAAGGATTTTTGACCAAAACATGCTTATATCATCCAGATTAGAAAAAGTTTCCGGTTAGCTAGAACGTATCGTAACTAGAATATGCAATTGATTCGAAATTTGTTTTGGTAGAAAAATCCACACAACCTTTTACTAAGACGCGTCCATCATATTATAAATCGGCATCCTAAAACAAAGATTCAAAATAAATGTTTACAATCGATTGTAGGTGATGAATTTCTAACATTCCAATCTTTAAAACTTGATTTTGGACTCGCTGTTATACCACAGATTAAAGCTTAATTTATAAACTCCGCTGCCGTAGCTACAGTTGACGCTGCAGTTACTGTTCGTAGATGGAATATGCTAAAAATAAACATCTGTTCATAAACTCCGCAGCTGACGCAGGTGCCGTCGGATATCTTCTCAATACATTTTGGAGCGGCAGCGTCAACTGTAGCTACAGCAGCGGAGTTTATAAATTGAGCTTTAAGGTTCTCTAATCTGTGAACATAGTAAGACAATACAATTTGTCTAATACAGGTTGAAAATGCGAATAGGTACCTATCTTGTTCTCATCAAAAAATGACTGAATAAAAGTTCTTTAAAATTAAATATTTTTATTCATGAACTCAAACTAACCTTACTTAATTCAAGATTGAGTCTACATAATATACGGGTATTCCTGAAATGTCTGCTCAAAATGATACCGCAGACTATTGAGACCAAAATATATATTTTCAATTATCCTAAAAAGACATTATAAAAAACACGTCATACCATTTTGATTGACATACGTGGTGTTAAATTTGGTGAGTATTCTTGTATATGAAATTGAGTTTAAAATTTCTTCCGATATTTTTCATGGTTTGCAAGTTAATTATCAAAATTCAATTCAATTATTGTAGGTTCGTACTTAATTTATTGGAACCAGTAATTCTTCACGCATTTCGCGATAAGAGGTATTGCAACTTGTATATTGTTATATTGACCTTGAGTATTAACCAGTTGAGCGCCATGAGGTGTGCGGGTGCCACATATAGTTTTGTTCCTGGGGCAGTGTGGCATAAATAGTGTGCCTCACCGCGGACAGTTATATTTTTTGGTGTGGTATCGTAGAGATGCCTCGCTGCTGTACAATTCAAATTGGAGCTTGAAAAGTGTGGCCTGACGAACCATGCTATGATCTTGGCCCGGGGATTTTTTTTTATTTTCGATTTTTTTTTCATGTTTCAATTCAAAAGTAGAGGATGGTCTTGTTTTGTTACTTTACTATGAATGAAGACTATGTTATGGTGATAAATTGTTGCATTTTCCATTCAACAACATTACAAACAACGGGATATACTGCATATTATGTGATGGAAAGATTCGCCCATTATGCCTAGAGGCTGAGACACAATTGAAGATATATAATTCTTAGTTCTTTGGCACTAGATAAGACACCAGTGCACTTGACGATGTAATGCGAACGACTGAAATAAAAAAGGAGGGAATGCGTCTGAATCCGTCTGAACACGTCTGAGCCTGCAAAATTTATGAGACACATGTATGTCGCATGGCCCTTAACCCTATGATAATAATCACAAGGTACACAAGGTATGCCTCAGACAAATCGGCATATAAAAGAAGAACTAAATCGCTAATCGAAAAAATTCGCGAAGAGACATATAATAACATGCTCAATGATGTCAAAAACGATAAATGAAAAATTGGCCATTTGAGACCAGATTTTTTCCTCGTATGGCGGCGCTCAACTGGTTAAGTGTATATAATCAAGGATATTGACCTTTCGATTATCCAAGAGGTTGTCATATGAATGATATGTATTGTGAAATCTGTATTCAAAATAAGAAAACAGTTAGTTTGAAAACTCATATTTTTATCCTCAAACAACTTGTTTAATCAAATTAAATTTTGAATTTTAACATATAATTTGTTATCAAAAATGCCAAATATGGAATTCAATAGACATGAACTACATGATTCTGAGAGGTTTCAGACTAACATTTTGAGTTGTATCAAAATAATTTTTTGTCCAACTAGTGAACCAAGCATACTCAGAAAAAGTTCAATCAATTTTTCAATAACAGCCCCTAATCAAAATATATAATAACCTCTATGTCAATCAAAATGGTACATGACAAGTTTTTTCATACATAATAATCCTTTTAGTTATCTATGAAGCGATATCAATGATATTGAAAAAATAACCAATTTAAAACTTATGTACTGGCAAACGAAGCATTTTATTAATTATCTTCTATTGATTTCAGTAGTCTATTTGTAGAGGCATTCTAACGATTACTATGTGGAATTTTTACAAACAAAAATCATCGACGTTTCATTCTATTGACATATATTTTATAGCATGTTGTTCTGAAGTAATTTTTAACATGCCTACTAGACTCATGGAACCCGGCAAAAAGATAAGGTGAAAGAAAAATATTTTTCAGAAATAATGTGACTGGAACATTCGTGTCAAAAAAAAATTTTTTGTACCGCAATTTGTTATTGTCATATTTTCTACCTGTTTCCCATTCCAATTTTATCCTATGAAAATTTGCGAATAGGTTTTCTTTTCTCGTGTTCTGAAGTTCACTCGAAAGTATTATTTATTATGCTTATACCAGACAATCTCTAAAGACATTGATAAAAAAGGCTGTCGGAAGTTATAAATGAATGGAAATTGAACAAGGGAACATTTCATAAAAAGGGTCTGAATCTATCGAAGTATCATACTCATGTATAGGAGATACATGAATAGTAGTGATGATGAAAAAAAAAAAAAGATAACTCAGACAGACAGTGTTCCCCAAGTCCTAGAATTCACACATTGTATTAATTGGTTCTATGAGCCACAAATGAAAATAAAGACCACATGAAACAATTTCAATCAACCTCAAATTAAAGAAATAATTCAATTTATACTTCAATTTAATGAAACTTTTAGAATATGTACCTTATTGTATGGCATGGCATCATACGCTGTTCTCATTTTCCACTTCCACTTCCACAATATAAAAACTGTGAGTCCAAAAATTGTTAAAACAGCTATGACGATACCTAGGAAATAATGAAAGTTTATCATCAACAAGTTGATAAAATTTACTGAAAAAATCCTTCAGTTTCAAAAGCAATTGAGGTATATTGGTCCCAGAAGTAGACCACCACTTCTAAAGAATTAAGCGTTAACTGTCAGTTTTTGGCATTTGAGAATCAAAATATTCGGAGTGTTTAATTTTAAAAGAGATTGATTACGTCGACTTTAGGTGAAACGAAAGTGAGCAGAAAATGATATTTTAGTATACCCATTGGTACTCGTACACATCTTCATAATGAGTTTTGCCTCATTTCATGTGATAAATATTACAAATGAAACAGCCATAAATTGGACAAAATGAGAGAAATAATTTATAAGTCTTACCCAATTCATAATCTCAAATTCAAAGTAGACAAAGAGCAAAAAGCAAGGATCTCTATTATCAACTGCTATTAAAAAAAACATAAAATAAGAAGTCCGACAGTTGTACCAAACTAATTTCTGTTAGATGAAGTTGAATACTGCTGGTTTCAAGAAACATCATCTAATTCAATAACATTGGTGCAAGAGTTACATTCCGAAGTTAATAGTATTTAGTAGAAAATCTTACCAGCTACTGATCCTGAACCGAGTTTCTGGGGGCTTAAAATTGTTTTCTCTAATAAGCTGCAAGCTTCGGGTCTTTGTAAAACAATATTACATTCACTGTTCTGGAAAAAAAAAATAAAACAAATTGAAAGATTTAATTTCTTACACACGTTAAGGTGATCTTAAAATTTTTTCATAATATTTGGATGGTGTCATAAAATTCTGGGTTAGGCCAGGGGTTAAATCATTTATGCTCATTGTCGGATAACACTTTGCGATTCCAATTATAGGAATCACTTTTTTAAAATGTGGCTTGACCAAAGACAAATGTCTTTGGGCTTGACCCATCATTGCAACACCATCATTTATAATCGGCGAAATAGGTGAATTACCAAGTAATTAGATATTTAAACATAATCTAAATTATATTTTTATTTAAATGATATTCAATATTTCGCACGAATTTCTTCGCGAGTATATTGTTTTATTGTTTCAAATTCTCACTCGATAAATAAATTGATACCAAATATTGAACATCAGAAGAAAAGTAGAAACCTATTATAATTGGGAGATATCAAACGAACATTTCAAGTTACATCAAATTCAATTTTGTCAAATAACTCACAAACTGGAAAACAAATATAACGACTATACAATGGAGCCAATAGTTTGGTACCTAATAAATAAAATTGAATAATAAATCAACATATGGCCGGTGTCATGTTAAAAAAATGTTCTGAAAATCAATATTACACTTTCCTACCAATGAAAACACTTTTTGTTGTGTTTGTTCCATATTCAATTGAACATTACTTGCTTTGGAGTTTTTGATGTAATAACAAAAGTCCTACTTTTATTTGAACCTCCTAAACTGTACATCAATGCGCAATTATAAGAATGACAAATTTTGGGTTGAAATTTATGAAGGATATTGAAGAATATTTCATTTCTATAAGATTCTTTAAACAATCAAATAAGGCAACGGTTTTCGATAATTTGTGTATTGAAAATGGGCCAATCTCAAATCTTCAACGTTAGATAAGTTGTAAAACCGAATGATCTCCATAAATTTCACATTCCTAAATAAAAAACATTTACCTTTGAAAACTCCTCCATCTTGATAGGATTAGCATGGCTCCCACTTGGGCAGTGCAAGATTACAGTATACGAAACCTTGTTCGAGGGAACTGAAATACGTTGACATTTACAGTTAACTGCACGGTCGTTGTAACTTTCAAGTCACTTAAGGTCAGGTTTTCAAATTAGGAGGATAGCATTGTTTATTTTTCGAATAAAAAATGTTTACTGTCCCAAAAGTATCCGACCTGGCATTTCAAAGTAATCCACATTTACTCCCATCAGTGCTTCCAGGTCTTGAAGCAGTTCATATATATCCATAACTTCAGTCCCCTGCGAGTTTTGGCTCTTCCCAAGAGTGAATGAAAGCCATTCTGACTTCCAGAGGTGCTTCGGGATGTGGAAGAACATGGGAGCGTGCTATTTAGTTCAATGAGAATTACTTCGAAGGATGCCACAAGTCGTAAATTTTTACATAGATTAGCGGTAACACTTTGTTAATTTCAGTGTTATGCAAGATCTAGAAAGTGATATTTTTTTACAAAATTTAGACCTCAATTTAGTCAGTTAAAGCACAAACAATTCCTCGGAGAACAATTTAAGTCAACAAGGTTATGAATGGTTATGATTCAGTTGTATACTAACCAGAACGTTGTCGACATGTTTTTTCTGAATCGAAAACAAGTGACACATATCTTTCATTGAAAACTATTCTAGGGCAGTTAAGAGACGTTATCTACAACAGAAACATTTAGAGATCAATAAAAAAGTTTTTTTTGCCTGTTGATCACTTACATTCAAGTTTAGAATACTTAGATTGAACTGATATCCAGTATGTGGGTTGGTTACCAAACATTTGAGTTCGGATGTGATTTTATCATGTGGAACATCAATTACCTTGTGATCTTCATTTATTCGTCCATTACTATATTCATTTTTGTCAGATTTTTGAAGACCATATTTAGCTTTGTTCGACAAATTTTTGTCTATTTCAATGACTGGATTCTACAAGAAATACGATTGAACTCATACTTAAATAACTCATATACATAGTTAGTCTATCTATATACATATTATTATCACACTGTGATTTGTTAAATGATTTTATATCAGTTTATTTTGTTTTGGTTTCTATGTATAGATAATAGTTGAAGATATAGAATAATAAATAATTTGGATTTATATATTTCACTCAGGTCCATTCTTTTACTGATAATCTACAACAGGTTATGGGCCCAGATCACGAATAAATGAGTGAAATAACTGTAACACGCAAAAGAAATAGTCCAGAAAAACGTGAGCAGTCCCCGTATCAAGTTTGAAAAATTTTGACTACTTCTTGTTGTCATTGTCACATCGGTTTTACTTCCTGAAATACGTTAAGTTCAGGAACAGTAAGGAATACACATGGACAAGTTTAGAAGTCTCAATATTCAGAAGTTCGACGGCACCAATTTCCAGTTGTGGAAATTTCAAATGGACATCATCTTCAGATCAGAAGGTGGTAAAACTTCGTTTGTCGCACTCCTATGAGTTCGGAAAAAATTTTTGGTGGAACTTACGTATTTTGACCTCCTGATCACGAATCTGAAGTCAAAACGCGGCGGTCTCAAGTATTTTCGGAGATACGGCCTCATTTTGTCTCAAAAATGCACCATTTGACATGTCAAATTTCTGCTATTAGGAATACACAAAATTCACCCTTCTTTGAACCAAAACACTATACACGCATATATTTACTTGTTTCCAACACTTCTCAGCAGAAAAAACGATTATTTTTCAAAAAATTCACCCTCTTCTTTGAAATGTAAACAAAACAACCTTTTTACAATGATTTTCTGGAAATTTGTATTTATGATGTTGGCAACGTGATTGTTTGGCTCATGGTAAGACGTTGCCAACATCTCAAATAAAAATAACCAGAAAATCAGTGAAAAAAGATGTTTTGTTTACGTTTTGAAGAAGGGCGAATTTTTGTGAAAATAACAGTTTTTTATGCAAAAAAGTGTTGGAAACAAGTGAATGTGAGCATGTGTGATGTTTTGGCTCAAAGAAGGATTAATTTTGTGTGTTTTTATTAGCAGAAATTTGAGATGTCAAATGGTGCATTTTTGAGACAAAATGGGGCCGTATCTCCGAAAATACTTGAGACCGCCGCGTTTTGACTTCAGATTCGTGATCAGGAGGTCAAAATACGTAAGTTCCACCAAAAATTTTTTCCGAACTCATAGGAGTGTGATAAACGAAGTTTTACCCAGAAGGTTTGAGCAATCTAGTCAATGGAACAATCCAAAAACCTATGGATGAAGCTCACGAAAAAGAAAGGAAAGAATGGGAAGATCTCAATGCAAAGGCCATGCTTCTCATATCTACTTCAATGGAATTCTCCCAACTCCAGACCATTATGTCCTGTGGAACTGCTCAAGAAATGTGGACAAGAGTCAAACTTATACATGAGCAAAGATCTTCTGTTAACAAGGTTATGCTGAAGCAGCAGTTTTTCAATTACCAGATGTCAACAACAGATAATATTGCTCAACACATAAGCAAGATTGAATCAATGGCACAAGCATTAGCTGATGTGGAAGAAAAAGTGTCAGACATTGATAAAATAGCAAAAGTTCTCGGAAGTCTTCCTCATAAATATGGACCCTTCGTAACTGCCTGGGATTCATATGATGAGAATAAACAGATTTTTGATAATCTAACCGCTAGACTCCTCAAGGAAGAACTCAGATTGAGCCAAGTAGAAGAAATGTCAACCGCATTTGCCGCTGTGAAATTCCCATGCAAGCAAAACAGTTCAAATCTCGATAAATGCAGTGTCAAGCCAAAAATCAAAACTGTTATTTGTTTTTACTGTAGAAAAAGAGGTCATGTAAAATCAGAATGCAGAAAGAGAATCAACAAATATGGTGATAGTAATCAGGATAGCAAACAGAACACCAGTTTTCCTTCTCAAGGTAGAAATCAAGCACTGAGTGCTGAAGAAAGAAATATGAATGTTGATGGCTGCGAAGATATCTGGCTGGCTGACAGTGCTGCCTCCAAGCACATGACTTTTCATAAAGAATGGTTCAGCGAGTTAAAACCCCTTGATTCTAACAATACAATTCAGATTGGGGATAATTCATTTCTTCATGCCGAAGGAATTGGTACAATAAAATTAACCGCTTTAGTAAATGGTAGAAGAGAACCACGTTCTTTGGAAAATACGTTATATGTACCGCAATTAAAGAAGAATCTATTTTTGATTGGAGCAGTAACTAATAAGAATCTGGAGGTTGTTTTCAATAATAGTATGATTGAAGTTAGAAATACAAGTGGTTCAGTTGTCTCAGGAATCAAACAGGCAAATCAGTGCTACAAAATGTTGTTTGAAGTTCCTCAAGTTCAACAGAGTAATTCAGCACAAACCAGCTCAGTTATACTCTGGCATGAACGATTAGGGCACATCAATTTTCGTTCACTGCAGGAAATGGCTAAAAATGGTGAGATACCTATCAAGATCAACAGTGTGGATAAATTGTTCTGCAATGCTTGCCAACATGGAAAACAAATAAGAAAACCTTTCACAAGAAGAATTCATGTTGCTGAATGTAAACCAGGTGAATACATTCACTCAGATGTATGTGGAAAGATATCTTGTACATCTCTTGGTGGTGCGAATTTCTTCGTTTTATTCAAAGATCAATGTACATCATATCGTTTTGTATATTTTGTCAAACACAAGAGTGATGTTTTCTCAAAATTTCTTGAATTCCAAAAATTCATCAAAAGACAAACTGGAAATGACATAAAGATATTCAAAAGTGACAATGGAACTGAATATGTCAATCATTCCTTTAAAGATCATTTCAAGAAAGAAGGGATCATTCATGAAAGAAGTGCACCATACACACCTGAACAAAACGGAAAGGCAGAACGGGATCTCAGATCTATTGTTGAAAGTGCAAGAGCTATGCTGACGCAGAGTAATCTTCCAACAAATCTGTGGGCAGAAGTTACAAACATGGCAGTATATTTGTTAAATCGTCGTCCTTGCAAACCGGATGATTCGGAAACTCCCTATCAGAAGTGGATTGGAAAGAAGCCTGAACTCAAACATTTGCGAACATTTGGATCGGAAGCATTTGTTCTCGTTCCTAAACAATGCAGACAAAAATTCGACAGAAAATCCACTAAACAGTATCTTGTTGGTTATGATGGATATGGTCCGAATTACAGGGTGTATGATCCTTATTCAAGAAAAGTTAGTGTGGCAAGAGACGTAACTTTTAATGAAGGTGTCTTCATAAAGCAACACCCAAATTCCAGCTTTGCGTCATTCAAAATAGAGAATGATGTTGAAAATGATAATGAACAGTCCATCCAGTTCACTGAAGGAGAATGTGAAGTTATTGAAGAAAATGATGTACCAGATACTAATTTGCAAAGCAACCATCATTCGCTTCAATATAATCTGAGAAATCGTGATTCACTTCAAAGACCACAACGATATGTTAATTTATGTTGTGCTGCCACAATTGATGAACCCCAAACTTATAAGGAAGCAATCGAAAGTGAAGAAAAAGAAAATTGGCAGAAAGCGATGGAGGATGAGATGAAATCTCTAATTGCTAATGAAACATGGACACTAGAAAAATTACCTACTGGTCGTCAGGCAATTGGCTGCAAGTGGGTCTATAAATTGAAATTGAAAGCAGATGGAACCATAGATAGATTCAAGGCAAGACTTTGTGCAAAGGGATACTCACAGAAGCCGGGCATAGATTATATAGAAACTTTTTCGCCCGTTATTAGGTTTGAATCTGTTCGAATCCTTTTGGCAATAGCAGCTGTCAAAAATCTGGCAATCCATCAGTTCGACATCAAAACCGTTTTTCTAAATGGAAGTTTATCCGAAGAAATCTACATGAAACAACCAGAAGGTTTCAGAAATGAAAATTCTGATTTGGTCTGTAAACTACACAGAAGCATTTATGGACTCAAGCAGTCACCCCGTTGCTGGAATATGAGATTTACCGAGATTCTCTCTGAATTTACATTCAAGCAGTTGGAAGCAGATAAATGTGTATTTTATGCTAGATTCGAAGATGAAGACATGTTTCTCGCACTGTATGTCGACGATGGACTTGTAATGTGTAAATCTGAAAAGTTGATAAAGTTTTTCTTGGAAAAATTAGCTTCAAAATTTGAAATTACAACTTCAGAAGCTGAATATTATGTTGGAATTGAGATTAAACGAGATAGAAGCCAAAATAAAATATTCCTAAGTCAAAACGGATACATTGGAAGAATATTGGAGAAATTCAATATGAAGAACTGTAATCCGAATGCCATTCCTGCTGATCCCAATTCAGATTTTCAATCAGAAGAGAATGATGAACAATGTGATGCACCTTATCGAGAAGCTGTTGGTTGTTTGATGTTCCTAGCTGTCGTGTCACGTCCAGATATAATGTTTGCTGTCAGTCAAGCTAGTCGATTTCTTTGTAATCCTAAACAGAACCATTGGAGTGCTGTTAAAAGGATATTCAGATACCTGAAAGGTACTCAGAGTTTTGGACTTATGTATTGTGCTCGAGAAGTTAGTTTGATTGTTTACTCGGATGCTGACTTCGCTGGTGATGTGATTACTAGAAGATCGACAACAGGATATTTGAGTATGATAGCTGGAGCTCCTGTGACCTGGTCATCTCATCTTCAGAAATGTGTATCAAGATCAACTACTGAATCAGAATATATTGCCGCTTCGGATGCAGCACAAGAGATAAGTTGGTTACGTATATTTTTGCAAGAGCTTGGTATCGACATCTCTGAGCCCACGAAGCTTTTCATGGATAATCAGAGTGCGATTCGGTTGGTTAAGAATACCGAATATCATAAACGTACTAAGCATATCGATGTGAGGTACCATTATATACGAGAACGTGCAGCAGATGGTAACCTCATCGTGTGTAATGTTACTTCAGCAGACCAACATGCTGATATCCTGACGAAGGCCCTGCCGAAGGAGAAATTCATCAAGAATAGGAATTCTATTTGTTTATTTCAAAATACTGTTAACAAATAGGGGAAGTATTATCACACTGTGATTTGTTAAATGATTTTATATCAGTTTATTTTGTTTTGGTTTCTATGTATAGATAATAGTTGAAGATATAGAATAATAAATAATTTGGATTTATATATTTCACTCAGGTCCATTCTTTTACTGATAATCTACAACACATATATGATATGGTAGATTTTATGACAAATTTAACGAAACAAAAAACAAACTTTCAAAACCACTACTAGAAACTACAATGGTCTATTTGGAAAATGTCTTATTTGACTGAGATCGAAATATATGACGTAACTCAAACGAAGAAGTTGTTCCTCATTATTATTGTTATTAATAATTTATACAATTTATATATAAACCAAAATTATTGTTGGCTTGCATTTGCAACTATTTAATTGTCACAATACTAAAATAATGGGAATAATTGAGAGTGTGGAGCTTGGATTGATCACCTGTAGGAACATTTACATTTAGTGGTTATACCAACAATATTCAGTGATAAGGGCATATAGTTATTTTTGAGTGTTAATTTTTTTATTCTCTCGTATACATAAACGAAACATAAATTTCAATGCTGAACATGTATTATTTTTTATTTACAAAGAAAAAATAAGATTTACGTTTTGACAGAGATTTAGAAATGTCAGGTATCTTAAATAGTGAACAAAAATAATAATTAAGTTTACTTACGTGTTCTGTACAAGCTAGATGAGTTTTCAAATGGAAGTTTAAAATACAATTTTCAATGTTTTTAAATTCGAAATGGTCATTATATACTATTTTGTCACAGATCAGTTCAAAAACTGTTTTATTAAACTGGTTTTTAGAATTATTACATGATTTATCCAGATTAACTTCCAAATGTGTCTTATTACCATAAGTAACGATAGTTTTATTCAATGAAATATATTCACAACCTAAAAAAAATAAAATAGCCGTAAAATTGTTTATATTGGAATGATTAAAACTATTACTTACCAGATGCTTCACATTTTGATTGATCATCTTCACATAAATCAAAGAAATATGTTAAGTTATTGTCGAAACTGACTTTCAATTCGGTTTTCTGCATCTTGGTAAAATTATGTCTAAAAATATAAATTCTCAGCCTTGATGAGTGAAGATTGTTTCATTACTCACGCATAATTATCGAAAGGATTCTCAAAAATACAAGCTTCTTTCAGTTTCGGGCATGCAACAGGGGTTTTCCAAAAAAATTCCAGAGTAATATCTGTTTTACTCAATAACATCGGATATTCCTACAGTTGAAGAATAAGTACTATGAGCAGTTTCACCACAAATCAAAACCATAATTTCATCACCTAGACACGTGTTAGGCAAACATGATACGTGGTAAAACTGTGATATCCTTAGTAAAAAAAATCATGTATACCGTTAAACAAATATTTCTTCTTCTATTACTGTTGAAAGAAGAACCGTTTGTATGTAATATTTTTATTGAGCGACTGGAAGTATTACACAAAACAAGCCACGCCCCGTGTGTAAGAAGCCTTTACACCCTGCCCATAGCTTGAGGGCATATTCCTTGAACAATTTCGAGTCGAAAGTGCCTTATACACTTTTGTCCAAAACTCAATAGTTGGAGAGTTACAAGAGAGAAACGTTTCCAATAATTAGAAGAGCAATATTTTTAATTGATAAAATATCACATAACTTTCTTCACGACTATTGTATTTTACATCAATTCCGTATGGGAAATTCATTAATGGATTAAGGTGATTCTTTCTCACCGTGATTATCAACACATTCTTTCACGGCTGCAGACCAATAGCAAACTAACAATTTTCATTCTCCACGGGCTGAGACCAATGACTTTCGAGCTAGTATTTTAAAGTGGACTAATGTATGTCATAAATTTATTCGCTTATTATTGTGAATTATATAAGCAAAATAGATAATACCGATTTGGAATATTTCTACTAGTTTGATGGCTTTTATTCTCTCGGATGATTCCGAAACTCACCTACGACTCGTTTCAATGTTTTTATCCTCTAGAAAATAATAGCCATCCCACGATCTTTGAAGGATATACATATGTCAATTCAATATTACTGATTACTCCTCGACTATAGAGTTTTGGACAAAAGTGTATGAGACACTTTCGACTTGAAATTGTTCAAGGAATGTACCCTTAAGCTTTGGTCATCGAGTCACCAGACACACTGTATAGGCGAATTGGTCACACTATTTTATCCTAAGAAGTACCCTAAAGCTTTGGCCATCGAGTCACCAGACACCCTGTATAGGCAAATTGGCCACACTATTTTATCCTAAGAACCACTATTTCAATCAACAATGTGAATACCGATAGAGTAAAAAACAATATGTTTATAACCTCAGTTCCTGATTGAAGTCATCTTGGAATAATGATAAGTAAATCAGTTGTTATTAATAAATTTATATCCAACATTTGCCCGCTTGATCAAAAAAAATGTTGAGTTCTGAATCTCATAGACTTATAGGCAATACAAGTAGAGATCGAAGGTTGTTTTTTTGTGTAAATGAATGGCTTTTTTCAATATTCACCATAGTATGACAAATTATTCATTAATGGGTGAAATATATAAATTCGTTTTCCACTAATCAATGTTTCTTCTATTGGAAGAAACAATCGGTTGTTCAAATTAAATGGTGAACAGTTAGTCAAGAAAAAGTATAGTATTCTACTTGCGTTTATCGGCTATTACTCACTCGAATGATTACGACGCCATTACACCACATATTACACGCTATCTATATGCTATTTTTACGTTTTGATTACACGAAACAAATATTGTTCGTGGAACATAGTGTGAACCATTAGGTAATATTGGGAGAGGAAATGGACAGTCTGATCCTGTCTAGTCTGCCTGCCCGGAATCGCTTGTAGTGGATTGATAGGCGATATTCTATGGCCTATAGAAAAGGGAGAGATCACCAACATATTCAAGATTCTTTCTGATTGTTTTGGTATATTATGCTCGTTCCATTCCAAATATAATTAATTATTTCCACCATACATGGAAATAATATATGTCTGACGAAAGAATCAACTCATATATGCAGCAATAAGGACGAGTTTTGAAAAAAACTTCATTAAAAACATTTGTTTACCGGTAAACACAACTTTTTCAATTGAAATTAGTTATTTGCGCATAAATCTGAAACGAATTGATATATCAAATTGCGGTGTTCGCAAAAAATGTTGCTACTTTTACAATGGAACATTGTATAGGTACCTAAAGGCATTTTTTGCGACGAAACAGTTTTGAAAACCGTTTAAAAATAATTATAATACCTCTATGTTATTATTTCATGAGCCGAAAAAATGCAACGTTTCATAACGTTACGTGTTACAGTTGTCATTCTAAATTAACCTCATGAAATTCACACAGTGAACGATATTTTTATAAATAAAAACCTTCATTTTCATTTCCAAAAGAGAATATCCTAAGCCTTATCAAACATACAAAGTCTTCTTTTTCCACCGTAAGGCGAGGACAAAAACTTTCTCAAAATCACTTGTATCATACCGTTTCCCATTACTATTTGATATTTTGTATGAATCACAACACAAAGGAAAGTGAGGTTAATGGTAAAATTTTCTGACAGTTCGCCTTATTGAAAAATGTTTGGAACGGTCCAGGAGACGCTTTCAAACCAGAATCAAGTGGTACGTCACAAATGGTTCAAGAAAATTGAGTGTTTCAAAACTGTTTCAAATAGTTTCTCGTAAAAACATGCTTCTAGTAAGAAAAGCTGAACATTCTCAGATGATCATAGATTAACTGTCGGGGCGCAAGCCCACAAAAATAAAAATGAATACCTCTTTTTCACTGCATTCAAAAAATACTGTACTCCTGCAATATGTGATATTTCCATTAAGTCCGCAATTGGCACCTCCATAAGTTTCAATAACCAATTGGCCCTTTGCGTTTTCAGAAATGTTTCTAAATCCTCCATATGACTTGAATCTGAAAATTGGAAAACTTTCAAAGATACTGTGAACATTACAGTCAATAGTTTAGGGTTAGGGTTTTGGATGGGTTTTCACATAGATCTTACTGCTTACGCTAGATCCGGCATCCTGTAGTAATTTTTAGGTCAAGAGGGGTCTGCAAGAAAGTAGGTACTATGGTCACGTGGGACAACACATTCGTATGGTCAACAACTAAAACGACCAATCAATGGCTTAGTACTTTCAACCCTCCCGGACCTACAAAACAAGTAACCTGGATACCGGATCTAGCATAAGCAATAAGATCTATGGTTTTTCACTTAACAAAGCATGTTATACATAAAACAAATGAGGGTGATGTCAGAAGCCTCCAAAATTTCAATCAAGTTTCGACATTGGCAACGAAGTAATATCTCATGATATCGAGCATTATTTGAGAAATAAAATGAGCTCGTGATTTTTTTTTAAACGAAACTTACTTGTGTATAACGTTTATCTCGGTTGAATTCTTCAGAGCAACCATTGAATCTTTCATACAAGGGACTTCTTCGTCATGAACAGATCCACATACATTCAAGAGATATTGTAGGTTTTTATCCGAGTCATTCACTATATATTTTTCATCTTTCTTGTAGAGCCTACTCAAGTTATAAATTTTTTCGGAGGTTTCAAGGGTACAATTATAGTGTATATCGGAATGTTTGTTATCACATTCTGTCTCGACCTGAAAAGTTTGAACAGTTATGTAGTACGACCTGATGTCATTAAATGATGATACAGAAGAAATGCAGTTTAGGAGGATTTCGCTCATCACCAAAATATTCGGTAGGCATGTGGTAATTTATTCCTCTTAGATACAGAAGAAAAAATGACTTGCCGGTTCAAAATTGGTTTATGCATTTCAAGTAGTGATGACGATTTCGAAAATGTAACAATTATACAATATAACTATAATATTGAATTAGTGATATTATATTATGTAAATGAGGTGAAAATTATCGGCTTCAAAACATTTTCTTATGACTCACCATCAAAATAAGTTGAAGGGAACCTTTTGTTGATCTGTAGATCTTTTCAATACTATATTTTCATCATGTTTCAAGATCCAAGAAGGATGTGAACTATTTTTAAATTTCCTGATTTACTGGATTTATTTATCGCGTTGGAATTGAAAATATTGAAGATATACTTATCAACTACAAGTATGTAGATTTTGAAGAATTATTGTCTGTATTTCTCTACAGAACTTATTATTGCCAAAACAAAATCAAAATTGAAATGAGGTTATTCTTATCGAAAAATCATGTATAAGTATAATAATTGTTTTTGACCAACCGAATAGTTTTAGTTCTAAATAATAAAGTTTTTTGCATGCGTTTTCAATAATATTCCATTTTTTACTACAAAGAATGAATTTCAGGATTTCATACAACAAGAGTTTTATCAAAAGTCATCAAGTATATTATTTAAAAATAATGATGAGAGATCATGTTTTATTTCAGATTCCAAGTTCTCAAGTGAAATTTTAATACTATATGGGTATATATTACTTTCGCTGAGCTGGAAATTTCGAATAAATTATTATAGATGCTGGAAAAATATCCAAAAGCAATACCTCAAAGAATACCAAATTTTTATTTTTATTTTTTCAGCACATTAGTGATATTCATCAAAACTTCACTATTTTAAATTTTTTGAAACTTTCCCTAAACAACGAGAAAGTGTAACCTAAAAATAAATTCACGAAAGTACAACTTTGAAAATAGCTCCAGAAGTTAGTACCTTTTGCTTTAAAAATTAAAGATATTTTCAAAGATGGATGACTGGTTGTTGATTTAGATCGGATTATCATATCGTAGTTACTCAGATAAGTAATATTCAATTCAATTTTTTCTTGTAGTTTCTAGAGCATATACCGCCACAAGTCTCACTTTGTTTTTACGTTTTACTTACAACCTTTGGGCATGCAAAAGGAGTTTTCCATTTTAGATACGTTACACAGTTGTCTTCTTTGATGAACTCAGGATTTTCCCGCGAGTCTGAACATACAAATTCGATGTCTGTTCGAAGTTGTTGGGTAGGAGAGCTTACACAAGAATCACCATCTAAATAACTAAATTAATCATTTGAAATCACCAGAAATAAAATGTACTCACTAGTTAACGACATCGATAATTTTGTATCAACGATTTCCAAGTTGTGATGGAAACTCCCTCTATTCGTGTATTTGCCTTCGAATATATCACATACTTGTGAGGACGATTCTGAAGATTATAAAGAGTTCAAATCCACGGTAGTTGGTAATGAGAATAGTACATACTTGAACAACTGTTATCTGCAGCCATGAATGCCGTTTTCAAAGGGCCGCAAACATTCAATAGCATCCTTTTATGTCCTGGTACTTGTACTACTTCCCAGTATCCGGTTTTATTATGTAGATCCGTTACATTATACATATAGAATTTGTCAAGTAACTAGAAGATGAGTATTATACATATGTACAGGAAGATATACACATGACTAAAGTACTCACATCACACTTAGGAGGGATTTTGACACAACCATACTTTGATTCCATTTGAAATGAATATATTTTTCCTTGAATTTGTGGTTCCATGTAGACTACGTGAGGTATACTAAGCGTCCAGTTACATTTGAATAGTACTTCAAATACCTTCTTTTGACTTTTTTTACCTAGCAAAATATTAATTCAGAAATGGGTACTTCCAAATATTTCAAAAATATACTGGGTGACCCGGTATAGTCTTGGAATATAATGTTATACTTCTTTTTGATGGCCCAGTTTTTAATATGGATTTTTTTTATCTTGACCTCTATTTAAACATATTTTTCTATTTCCAAATCTCTTGTCCCTATACATATAGTCGACAGAAAAAAACTTTTTTATATACGTTAACTAAAATAGGTACACTTTGTATTCTTGATATTAATTTGAACTTTTAATCATGTTTTATCACTTTCATTCAGTAGATTATGAAAATATCCTTGGATTTTTATGGTTTTTCATATTCCTCATAAAAAACTGGACAAAACATATGAATATAATGCAGTTCTCAAAAAATTATAAATTTTCTCAAAAATAGATATTGATACATTTTAGATTATAAGGATATTAGGATAGGAAATAGATTCATGAAAATGTATGTGAGGATGAGTTATCATCATAGATTTTATTGCTTACGCTAGATCCGGTATCCACGTTATTTGTAGGTGCGGGGGGGTTGAAAGTACTAAGCCATTGATTGGCCGTTTTAGTTGTTGACCATACAAATGTGTTGTTCCACGTGACCATAGTACCTACTTTCTTGCAGATCCCTCTAGACCAAAAAATTACTACAGGATGCCGGATCTAGCGTAAGCAATAAGATCTATGGTTATCATACAAATCACCACATTCAAGCCTGTCAAGTGTCATTAAAAAGCAGCTTTCAATGGACCGTTTTTGTTCATACTCTACTTGAATGATATAAAGGCTATTATTGGTGACATTGAATTTATGAAACTTTTTGCAGATGACACACTTGTTACTGGAAAAAATATCCTTGTTCCTGAATGTAAATAAATTAAAATTCAACCATCAAAAGACCAGAGCTATGATTATAACTTCAAAATATAAGCACCACCAAATTGATGTCCATGATTTGAATATAGAAATTTATGGAAATAAAATTGATATAGTAACAGTAATAAAATATCTTGGTGTAATGGTAGAGAATAACACACTTTAGTTTAAAATCTCATTTTAACTACACCTACAAAAAAATTGTTAAAAACCTATATTTTTTCTCTAGAGTCAGAATGTATTTATCTTTTCAATCTTCTTCCACAGTTTACCGAACTATCATACAGCCACATTTCGATTGTTGTTCTAGTTTGCTTTCCCTTCTAGATAATAATAGTGTCTCATCATTGCAAAAACTGCAAAACCGTGGAATGAGGATAGTACTTCAGTGCAACAGATATACCCCTGTTAACTCTATGTTATCTGTTCTTGATTGGATGTCAGTAAAACAGAGGATATTATATTTTTCCATTATATTCATTTACAAATTGGTGAATTGTGAATTTCCAACATATCTCAATGAATTCATCACATTTAACAACCAAATTCATAATTATGAGACTAGGGGTAGGTATGATTTTCATGTTAATCGCACTAGAATGAAAAAAACTATGAATTCGCTATTTCACCAAGGCTTAGTTGAGTACAATAAACTTCCCATTGAAATCAAGTGAGTTCATCTATCCAAATATTCAAATCAAAAATAAAAACACTAATTACTGATTAGTTATAACATTGAGTTATTTCTATTGTAGCTACCTATTGTATGATGTTAAGTACCATATTCCCATTGTTTATATTAGTTCAGTTATCTGAATGTATTATTTTTGTTGATGATTATACAGTTTATATTGTCTATATTATTTAGTTTAGTTATCTATATGTATTATTTTTGATGATTATACATCATTTGTTTGTATACTAGGAATTCCTATTTGAATAAAGACTATTATAATGTCATTTATAGAAGAAATTACTATCACTGGACACACTTCAAGGTAAATACACATAGGAAAGTTGTGTGAACCTAAAAAATAACGTACCCGCTTTGAAGCCGCCGTGAAATCGTATCTCGTTCAAGTCATCTCTGTACATCAATTTCTCATTGTCATTTGATGACAATGGCACTATTGCATTCATGTCAGTTATATCGCAACTGGATGCACCGTGTCTATTACATTCTCGATTCGTACCACAAAAGGCAACACTAAAATTTTTCTCCTTTGATTCAACGCGATATATATTCTGTAACGGACGTAAATTGATCAGATATCCTCGGTAATTGATCATACATCTTGGTGAACAATCCATTCTCATCATCAAAACTTCGAATTCACATTTTCCAATATGTTGTAGTCGGGGCTTTTCCTGAAAAAAATTTTGTTGTTGAAAATCGAATTCATGGTTCGATAACTGAAAAGATAGGGTGATCCAAATTTAAGAAAATTCTCCACCGTAATAAACAGGATGGGCAGATTTCCATGGAAATGAATATGATGAAAAAAATTGAAGTTCCATTCTTCGATTTTTAGACACATGTGAATATCATGGGTGTTTGTCATTGCAAATTTTGTATAATCCAGTGGAGTCGAGAAAGTTAAAAGAGGTCCAATTTCGAGTTATCGCCTGAATTTTTTTTTTCGTTGAGTAATGGATGCATTACTCAAAACAAGCCACGCCCCATGTGTAAGAGCCTTTACACAACAGGCTATACCCAATCAGTGACAAAGTAGATTCATTACCTACAACTGACATCAAAATGGAACATAGGGCATACAGTACAATTTTTTAATCAGACTCGCCATGAAATGTCATAATTTGACAATACCTAAGTACCTACCAGGGGTTAATTAACTGACTATTTTTGTAAAAAATGGATTCAGAATGTGAAAACAAATTCAACTTAACTCCACCAGTAGTTCTACAAGCTTTCAGTTTGCGTACAGTCTATAAATTTCTATCAAAGAGTCATCCATCTGATTGAACAAAAAAAATGTTCAAGTAATGTTAAAATTCTTACTATAATAGGAGAGTGTTCGTGGCTCAGTTGAATATGTGCTTGGACACCATTCAGAACGAATTTTGTTGTAGGTTCGAATCTCAAATGCCTTTTTACTTTTATCTTTCTTGGCTTTTACGATATTTACTTTTCATCAGCTTTCAAAATGAATTTGATTGACAACAACCATTGAAATTCGTTTTTTTCGATAAAAATGTGTCCAAATGTCTCATAGAAAAAGTTTAGTATTCTACTTTTGTGTAATGGCTATTACCAATTTGAATTCATTCTCATGAGTAATAGATTCATTACACGCTCGTTGAATAATATATATACTTTCATCGGTTTTTATATTCATTCTAACAGTGTTGCTCTAATTTTGAACTAGTTTTGCACTGACACTGCCTTCGTTTTGAACTGGTGCAATCTCAATGGGACGATCTCCGACCGTTTAAAATTTCAGAATAGTTAGGTTAGGTTTTCGAATTTCGATTTTAATATTATTCAATTCATCAATTTTGTTTTCAATATAATAAAAATGGATCATTCGAACAATTCCAGTAGAAGCTTGTACATCAACCTGTAAGTACTTTACCACTTTATACTCATGATATATTATCAGCTAACAATTACCCACTCTAAAAATTATTGGCGGTTGTCAATCTGCTTATGCTCCATTTAATTATATATGTTTTTCATTCACAGATAATGTTGTACTCATCAAATTATATTATTGACTTTTTCGAAATCATTGAACCCGCCATTTTTCCAGTGCACTGAATCGCGCACGACCTCCTAAAGCAGGTGCGAAAATTCTTGCACTGAGTGCAAAACTAGCCGCACCAGTTATTCAATGGGACACAAGAACTACAACTGATTATACCAATGGGATGCGCGATTTGCACTCAGTGCGCACTAGTTTTACCAATGGGATTCGCTATAAGTAGGCGGGTGTCATCTTTGACAGGATTTGTCCGTTTTTATCTGATATAATACCAATGAACTCATTCAATCATAAAAGTGAGGATCCTCTCAAATAATGTTCAAATTTGACATGAAGGCATATCTTTATTTATTCACAAATATCTCAGGAACCTCTACATTTAGGCATGAGGAATGTTATTAGTTTTAGGTTGAGTACCAATAAGCCTGACATCAAATACCAATTTGACTTTTCACCTTTCTAAGAAACAACATGAAGGAAAATGTGGCGATATTAACCATAACTACACAGTTGAACCTGGGACACCCTGTATGATATAACATGTGACACAGTCTCATATGGTAACGCCTTCTCTCTTTGGTTTCTCTAGCTCCATTTCTGTTTGAGACATGTTTTTTTTTCAAGTGGTTGACAATGTATGGAGTTATATGGTAGAGTTTCTGACTTTTATGTCTAAAGGTATGAAGATTTGAATCCTAAGAAAAGATTATTATGATTGATATATGGATTTTTGAAAAATAGGTTATGAAAAATATCAAGGAGTTTGAAATGACAAATAGAGTATTGAAATAAAGATTCAAATATCAATAAACTGAAATGGTAAAGTCAATTCAAATGGAAATAATATTATATAGTTGAATGAAAAATATAGATTTATGTAATTGGTAATTTTAATGAGTAAATAACCTGAAAAGGGTTAGTTAAGTGAATTAGAAGAAACAAAAATAAAATGAAGATTGAAAAAAAAATTTCAAACCGAGTTTGTCACGACGTTTCGATTGTGTGTGATCTACAATCATCATCAGTGAGCCTTAAGAGTTTCATTTGACCTATCAGAGATTTCCATCTGTTGCGGATCTTGACGCTAGGTTGACTGAACGCATTATTGTTCAGTATGAATGCTGCTTCCTTGAATTTTCTTTTTTTTTTCAGCAATAATATTGGTAATATCATGATCTAGATCGAAAAATGAAATAGGTGTCCTAGCAACTATAAGGTATCATTGCATTCAGATAATCTCACGAAGATTTCAAAACTATGATAATATACAGGGTATCCCATCAAAAATCGAAAGTTGGTCATTTTCGGAAAAACCGGAAGCAGATTTTTTCCAAATATGTCAAGTGAACATACTTGATGTTTCAAATTACAGAAATATAGCTAGAGAAACATAGGAGAAAAGACGGGTGTACCATGAGTCTCTGTCACACTGTATATATTATAATATGAACATTTATGGCCTCCAATATTGATTACATGAAAGTGATCTCATTTATTTTTCACCATGTGGAAGTCATAAACTCGATTTTGACTGACAAATAATTTAAGACCATCTAGTTCTAGGTGATTAATTTGGCACTAGCTCTACCTCCATCAGCCACTAATATTGACTCGGATATTCCAGTATTTCCAGTGTATATTACACAGGATCTGGGTCAAAATATCATGAAAAACTTTATTTTTCAAATTGAATTCAGATGGCTATAACATGTTCACTTCAGAACATTTTTATCAATCACAATTTTTGAAATATCAATTCTTACATCAGTTCACTTACCATTACAGTATCAGGACATATTGGTTGAATTGAAACCTTACATTCATTTCCTGTCTTCATAAACAATTCTCCATTTGTACCTAGAAATTATTGTATGGTTAAAACATTGAAACAAACCTCGAAACAAACTGAAAAGAAGTTTAAAAATTGAATGTTACCATTTTCAAATTCATTTCCATGTATTAGGAGTTTGTCTGATTTTGAATTAATACACATTTTTGTATTTGGACCACATTTACTTGTACTCATAGGATCACAAACATTAAAGATTACATTATAATCACCATAAGACAAGTCCCAAGTTTTCCTAAAATATAAAAATTGATATGTAGAAAAGTCAAAAAGTATCAATAAATCAACTATCAAGGCAGGATATTGAAGAGTTTCACTTTCAGGTAAAATGTGTTTCTCAACTATTTGATTTAAAAAAATAATATCAGCTATTCAGAATTATATTTTCAATCTGAAATTCAATTAATGTGATGATTCAGAAGAAAATTGTAACAATTTTTAGCAATTTTTTAGAAAAACAAATACTTTTAACCAAAAGGTTTGTACATATCTGAGGGAAAAGTCCGAGAAAAGTCAGATTACATAATGAAAATAAAATCCTAGTTCAACAGCAGATATTTGAAATGTATGTTTCAAAAGTTTATTGTTCAGCAATTCAACACAAAACCCAAGATCCCTTGTAGGTAATGAATTATTGTATAATATAAATATAACAATAAGTATATACCCATCAAGTACTTCCAGGTGCAACACTAAAGATCCTTGTGTAGATATAGGTATATTTCATATTCAGATGTGTAGGTATAGGTATATTTCATATTCATCAGTTGAGTTCAATTGAAATGCCTAATACTATATATTATTTTCTTTAATTCACATGAAACATTTTTATAATGATCATTATCCCCACAAGCCACAAATATCCCAATTATAAAACTACAGCAGATTATGTAAAAAAGTGTAGGATGAACATACAATATAAAATTGAGAAATTAGGTCCAGATATATACAAATAATGGTTTCTTCTGAATTTATTTGGCTTACCTTAAGAAAGTCAAACCCCACATCACACAAGTAGGTGGAAAATTATCTAAAACAAACTGGCAACTCAGTGTAGAGAAGAAAAAAAGCCAAACTCCATATATCAACATTCTCATTGATATTTTTTAACAGGAGAATTTTAATTTTTTTATAATTGTTGAAGTGTTGACACCAGAGAGAATGTATATAGACTGCTGTGTGGTACACTTTTTGGGGAGTTCCCGGTGGTCCAAATAGATATTGTTTGGTCTAAGTGTCACAGAATATTATTCGGTGGATTGGATCATCAGTGATTTAGTATTTTTATAGACCGGTTCAGGCAATGATAATAGATAATAATAATAAATGTACCTACTAAATGCACTAAATGATTCCACTGACCAAAATCCAATGATTCGATTTGTTAGGTTAGGTTATGTTGCAGTGGGAGTGGGAGCGTGGGAGAGTATTTGCAAGTATTTAAGTAAATCGGTTGACATGGGATTCCCCGGGCTGGGAGATACGCAGAAGATACGTTACATCTTACATCTGATTGGTGAAGTAAATCTGGAATGAAAAATGGAACATGGAACTGACGCAAAAACACATTCACAAGAATCACTTTTATAAAAAAGCAGATCTCCAATTTTTGTTTCCGAGGTGATGAAAATTGCTCCTTCTTTCATGCCTGCTTGAAAGGAAAAATCCGTTCTCATATTGAAACAGGTATTTTCCATGTAGATGAAATTACTAATAGTTTTGGAATGCGAACGAAACTTGGCGAAACCAAGCGAAACATAAAAAGCAAAACCACAGAACTTGCAAAAAGTTTGCTTGTGAATGCCGCATTAAGACGTAACCAAAACCATATCTGTGACCATATGGCTGCGTGAACGATTTGGTGGGTTTGACGTTGACCACAGGTTTGACAGATGAATTTCCAGTCATTTTCATTTCACCACATTATGCGCAAATCGTAATGCTCACAAAATCATTTTTAATTTTGATATTTTGCAATTTGTATTTTTATTGAAATGAAAATAATGAAATGTTAAACCTGTCAACATCTAGTTGTTATCATTGTGATGAGTCTTGTTTAAACAATTCATTAATATTTCTCTTCAACAAATCATCTTTCATGTATAATGTCCGTGTCTGTATTTATTTCTTCATCTTCATGAAGTCACATGAAATCTCCTTGTTAATATAAACAGTTAAAATGGGCACATATTCTGTTAGGTTAGTCAGTTTGGATTCATGTATGTGTATCCCTATAGAAGGTCTAGATGTTATGTATTCAGAGTTCAGAGGTTCCTCTGTAAACCAAGTTCCAATATTGAGGTTATATGGATCAACTCCTACAGGTGAGGTCCCTTCAATAAATATTATAGGATTTAACCTACTGTGGCTAATAGGATAGGAATAAGTTCTAATTTTTATACATTTTAAACACCAAAATTGTGTGCAAATTTTTCAATTCATCAAAGGCTTATCTGTTCTTGGAAAAGCAGATTTTAACCTGAAATTAATACAAGATAAAGTCTTGGATAAACTTAACCAATCATTTCTATATATGTTCATATTATGTTGAATTTTAAATTCAATAATAACTGTTTGAAAGTATTTTCTAACTAGATAAGGAGACTCAATTGAATTTGTTGAAGTTGACCACTACAAACTTTTGCCCTATATCTCGAAGTGAATGGAAAGCCCTAGGTATAACTTTTTTTGAAAAGAATAATCTCCAAGTCAATGATCATAAATTATCCCCACATTTTCCTTCTTTTATTCAAACTGAAGATGGGACTCTGTAGTTCTGAAACTTTTTTTGAAAAAAATAATATCCAAGTCAATAATCAGACATCATCCACACATTTTCCCGATCATTTTTCTTATTTTATTCAAATTGAAAATGGGCCTATACCGGGTGTCAACGAATCTATTAGACAAGTCATAACTTCTAGAATATAAGGTGTATCAAAAATGTCTCAGAAATCAAAAAATGTTACAATATACAGGGTGTTCCATTTGAAAATTCAAAACCAGAGCCATTCCGGTGAAACCGGAAGTGCCCGGAAAGTGAAAAATATGCGAAAACTTTCCTCTTCACGTGCTATTCACCTATACCAAATCTCATTTCTATACACCTAATATTCTAGAAGTTATGACTTGTCTAATAGATTCGTTGACACCCGGTATAGTCCTGAAACATGTATTTAAAATCTCTCTTTAAATTTAAATTTATTGATAAATTGTGGAGACGACTTGGGATATTATTCTTCAATACAGGAATCTCTCTTTCTTAAACTATAACTTTTTTCTTCTTCATTATCCTCAAGTAGCACACCATGAAGTATTTAATTTATATCTTAAACAATTGAAAATGTCTAGCATGATGTACTCAAAATAAAATGAAATTAAACAATTTCACACTCTTCTAAACTTGAAGATTGAAAACAGTATGAACATGTATGCAAAAAATCAATGATTGAATGCAATCTTCAATAACTTGAAAAGTGTGATTTTGAATTTTTGCATAAATTTTCCATTTTAATCCTATATTGGATGATTTCAAAAACAATTTCATCATGTGAAATATGACTATAAATGTTACAAAGTATGCTCCTTGCATAGGAGTAATAGTAATTACTTATGCAAACTTATCAACATTAAAAGGTCGATTTTTAATCTGTATTGGCCACATTTATAAGGGAAAATTTGATATAAAAGGTGATCCACGTTTGAGAAATGACGCCCGCGAAAATTTTCAAGCTGGAACACTATAATATATCATTCAATTTCCATTGAAAGATAATACCGATGACGTTATTTATTTTATCCTACACGAATCATTATGTATGTATTGATCAAAATTATAGAATACCCAAATGAAAATAAAATTCGACGGCTTCGAGCTTTTTTCCAAAAATCATTCCTTTATTTTTTTACGAATTTATCCACTATTTTCTGAGAGCACTTATTTTGGCGGACGCCAGCTTTCCATGGAAATTTCAAAAATTGAATAACATATAGGGTGTTGATCTGAAAAAATATTCGAGGACGTTATTACTCAGACGTGAATCACTCTGTATGTTAAATTTTCTCTTATAAATGTGTCAAATTGAGATTAAAAATCGACTTGTTTCAGGAAATTCCTCTGAAATGGATAGTTTGTCTGAAAATGAACTTATTCATGAGGTACTTTACAAAAAGCACTGTATAATGGGGATATAGTCGGATATAGTTGAATGAATAATGCATTGAACTTTTCTTCTCAAAATGAAAAAAAAGATAGTGTCTATTTTGGTTCAAAAATCTTACTATATGAGACAAATAATGCATGTTGGAAAAAATGAAGAAAAATGAATTGTACTGAAACAGAAACAGAAGTCAATAAATTCAACAACAATATGACTATCATGGTAAATATCAATAATATACAGATATTTCTCAAATTTGAAAAAGCTGTGATTCGAGCACATAGAGAATTTATTTCTATTTGTTTATTCTTCATCTGAATTCACTAGTCCGACTAGATATATCCGGAGATCACTTGGTGCATACCTTTGGGCTTTGAAAACGGTGCTGATTTCAATTTCAATGTATGTTCTGTGAATATTTGGTAATGTGGTAGACAATCCGATAGAATCTCATTATTATGTATGAATAACAGGCATAACAGCATAGCATCAGTGATCTAGTGGGTCAATTGCATCTTGGTTGCCACACATTTGTGTATTCAAAAAATGTTTATACTTTTTTAATCAATTTATTCTGTTTCAACCCCTTTTTGAAATTTAATCACATGCTTTTCTGTTATGTTGAGTTGTTATTTTTCTCTAATGTTACTGTTGTATCAAGTTGACATGTAGTCACTTCATTCTTTTATAGGTGAAAAAATATGTGTTCACATACATGGAGTTTTCCCATATTTTTACATTCCCTATGATGGAACACAAGATGCAAGCAGTTTGATGTATAAAATCGCTGCCAGTATTGATAAAGCTGTTAATATATATTTAAAACAAGCCACATCAAAATCTCAACATGTATACAAGATAACTTTAGTTTCTGGAATGTAAGTAAAATTCAGATTCATTTGTTGAATTATTTACAATACATAATAAACCAAACACCAAACAACTTGAAAAATTCGAATGGAAAACCCTGTATATTATCATATTTGGATACGGATGAGTATACCTATTTCTGATGAAGCATTTTATCGAGCATTGTATAGCATCCGATCATGTTAGGAAAATAACAAACCAAATTTTTTTAAAGTTACGTATTTTTGTGTTCATTGAAATGTCATCACACCATCTGAGAAATTCCGGTTACTTCTGAAGATATGGATACCAAAAAAAATTTCATAAAATCGTTTTGATTTTTTCTGGCCTCATATGAAGAGATTTTCCAATACTAATGTAAGTTGAATGCGAGTGAAATGGCCATCTACCATGGAATCTCTCTTTCACCATTTGCTTTCGTTAAAGGTTTGTTTTCGTTTTACTCTATCAGTAGGAGTTTAAATATAATGAGTTGCATTAAACTATGTAAATGTGAAAAAAGATTACAGTTTTCTATACCAAAGTATCTCAAAAATGCACATCTGTTGACAAAAAGGAACAATATTCGAATATTTTCCAAAGGGTTGATATTCATCGATATACCATAAATGTCAGCAGAAGGGTTTTTGAGTAATTACTTTTTTTTTCGAAAAAACTAACTTTCTGTATTTCGAAAACGATGCAAGTTATGATATATTTTTAATTTTTTTAACCTGAAAATTGACTGACTGTTTTGCGGTGTAAGGCTCATCCTGTAATTATCTATAAATATACTTCCCCAAAAATTTAACGCACCACTGGTTTTGGTAAGAACAGGATTTCTATCGAAATAAATAGGTAGTAAGAATACCAACATTTTGGAAAGAATTACTTGTTATTAAAAAAACTTCCAAATTGGTCAAAAAAAAATTGATTTAAACTTGTGGTTGATATTTTGGTGGTGCGTTCATTTCTTCAGGAGGTGTATTCGAGTGCAATGAAAATTGTCTGATAAAGTAGAGGAAATATACATACATAATTGGTTGACGCTGAAAGGGTTTGAAAAGTGTTTTTGACCGCCAACTTAGTTGCAAAGCAACCCTCGAAGTCTCATTGAGACTTGTATGAAACGAAATAAATCATAATCCAGAAATCTATATTCACTATATGGTTCGATATTGGTTAATAATTGTTCCTATACATAATGTTTGAATTTTTAAGGTACGTTTCGATTTCAACATGCTCGTGGTCCATTATAAAACTTGTTACACGAATACATTTGTTTCTGTCGCAGACGATATATAATATGAGTCCATGTATTAATTATTTTTGGCAATTATTAATTTTTTTGCGCTCCGATATTTATTTTTTCCTTTATTTTTCTAACGAACTATCCTAGTTGTCCTACCAACCCTCAGAAGTCTTCTGGGTAAACTTGTATGAGTTAGGATAGTGGGTATCTTACCTATTATAATGAAATCCGAAACCACTTCCAATTATTTTCGAACAAACCCAATATATTTACGTGTCTGTTTTACCAATATATAAACCTGTCATTTCCAATATATTTATGAATTGGATCTATTTTATATCGCTAAGAGATGGCGCAACCGACGTGATTTAATACACGATCGAGTATATGGCATCATGGCAAGGCGATGTCCAGTCATCAGTACATAATTTGCCTTACAGATGGCTGTCCATTGATTTCGCAAATTCAATTTTCAATTCGTTAGATTCATAATATTTAATTAAAGTCTAAGCACATATACTTGTTGATAAAACTTGCAAATATATATTTATACTGATATTATTGAGAGAGGATGAAGTTGATATTTTTGCCTTGAAGTTTGTTCATTTACTTATAGTTCAATCTAGCATAAAAGAATTCACTTGTAAGTGGTGCTCACTAAGATCTTCAGTGGCTTCTGACTGATATATATATATATATATATATAATTACCTAGCTTTATTTTTTCTTATTTATGTTTTTTAGTTATGATCAACTGTTGTCAAAAAACATTTGTTGATGTCAAAAATAAAGGTAATTAATTCTTAAGCCTTATTCGTATTTTTTGAGAAATCGCGTATACTACTGAAAAATATTAATATGTGATGATTGTATTTCAGATTCAAGACCATGCAGGGCTTTTTATAGAGAATTAATTTTTTTCGTAAAATAAATGATAAGTTTTCCATATGGTACGATTTTGAGACGACACACTGTATATTTGAAAAAATACTTTTGCTTTATATCACGTACGTTATTATTATCAGCGCATCAAGCAGGAACCAAATTTAAAATGAAAAGTCCATATCCATATTTTAAAAAAAAAGTTGATGGTGATGGTCCGAAGACGAAATCTCGGACATCAATTGGGACATCGTCATATAGCAAAAAAAAGTTTCGATAATATTATTTCATTCGTTTTGAAATATCTCTCCAAATGTTAGAACAAATTAAAAAGGAATCGGAATTTCTCTGATATTAGAGATCCCCATGTAACTTATCAAAGTTGGTCCACCCTGTACTCATAATATGATTTTTTATTGAACTGAGTAAAAATACACCGGATGTCCCATTTGAAATAAGAGTTTATTTCCGGTGATAGAAAACAATAATAGAATATAAGTCAAAAAAATGCATATTTATACACCGAATTTTACTTATTCACCTGTGGAAAAACAAAAGTTCTAGGGGTTAAAAATGAAAAAATAAAAAATTAACGAAAATCTTGCTAGGTATATGAATCGAGATAATAATGATAACATATAGACTTCCTCTGTTAATACCAACTTTCCTTTTTTCAGACCAATGTACGGTTTTCATAGCAAGAATCACCAATTTTTCAAGATCTACCTATACAATCCTTTACTTATACGTAAAGTTACCAGTTTGTTGGACAACGAATCTACTCTAGGAAAATTATATCAACCATATGAAGCTCACTTGAGTTTTACTTTACAATTTATGATCGATTACAACCTTCATGGCATGAGTAACATGATATTATCCAATATGAAATTCAGACAAGACCCTAACAGGCCAAACCAAAATATAGATCCAGATTTGTTTCTACCAGGAACAGTGCTCAAACTGTCTGTATGTGAACTTGAAGGAGATTGTAAAGCAGAAGATATTTTGAATCGAGAAGAAATTGCCTCTGGAAATATAGCCGCCAATCCAGGAATTGCTGCATTGTGGGCTGATGAGCAACAGAGAAGAAGAAATAAAGGAGAAAATTCACAAATTGAACATTTTCTGGAGTTGAAGAGACTGGAAATTGAACCAACTAAATCACATTTTGTTTACAAGCACGCCCTCAGAGACAGACTTGCTGTTTTCTCCATGGATATGAACGTTGTAGATAAATTGGATAGTTCAGGTATATTGATTTTTTAGCACATTTTTTTTTCAAAATATTGTTAGCACAACCTAATGTACTCGATTTCTTCTTCCCCATTTCGGAATACTAAATCAAAATTATTTGTGATTTTATTCACGGAAACAGAAGTCGATGCCTTGAACGAAAAAAAAAGGTATTAAAATAATAATAATAATGCTTTTACAGGTAAAATTATAAAATTAACATGGATATCACAATTAGAGGAAAGGTATATAGTTGTGAAAACATGAATATTGAGAAACCCACAAGAGCCAAAAGCTGCGCGCAAAAGATTACTCCATCTGGATTTAGGCCTAGTTGGTTCCATATTTCACTAGTTTTAGAATTTTTCCAATTTTTTTATAATATTAATGTTTCATTAACTCGTCTGGTTACACCTGTCCAGACATTTTTTTATAATAATTTGTAGATTGGAATGTTTATCATAGTTAACTTATTGTTGTTTTCTATTTACATCATAATGGTGGCATCTCTTGGTAAAACAACATGCACACTGTTGTTTGCATATTTCTTCTTGGGTTTGTTAATTTATATTTTATATAAGTAAATTAGTTCCAACAAATAATACCGAAAATATTATAAAAATTCGCAGTTTTGTTCACAACAGCTCAATAAGCTGAATACTAAGTAATTGATGCTATCGAAATGAATTTTGATTTTCAGTTTATCCCGCGGAAACTCCTGATCATGCTAATGTAAGAGATGCATCGATGGTCGATTCTCAATCTTCTTACAGTAGTTTAGATGAAACAACATTCTTAAACGATTTAGATGAAACTATAAGACCAGATTATGATGCAAATATGACACTAGATCAGGATGCTATGAACCTCTTGGAATTGTTGAACGAATTAGGTATGTATGTCATTGTAATAATTAAAGGGTGTTGTTACATATCTAACAGAATTTATAGTTTTACCCACTTTTGCCACTGCAATTAAGGATTGTTCGCCAAACAACCCCCTACAGACAGGCCATTGTTTTTTTAAAGAAAGCGCTACCACTAGAGCAAAAGTTTAAGAAACAACTAGCTTTAACCAGTTTGACCACAATAAGTTGCATTGAAAAGTGTATCCCATGCTCAAGTGTTCAACTTTACAAACCACAATGACTATATGATAGTCCAACTAGGCACTGGTTAAACTATAGACCACGAGCTTATATCTCCTCGAGGGCTTAGAGAACGGGTACGGCTTCACAAATGTGTAGTCATTAGTACAGAAAAATACAATTAGCAGTTACCTAATAAAAATACTCTAAAAGTATAAATCGTATGATTATTAACTTGAAAAATCCTAAAAAACTGGTTAACATCTGCAACAAAAAGGAACACAGACCCTTAGTATTATCTTTCAATTTGTCGGAATCTTGTTCAATGTTTCAACTCCCATTCAGAAAAATCCTCGAAATAATTGAAAAATTATATGAAAATCCTGTTTCAAACCCTTTATACAACCCATTCACCTACCATTAAATGGAAAGGAACTTGCTGTCTCGTCACCTATAGCAAAACTAGGGATATCTGATCCTTTACCAAATATATCCTGAAGACAGACTGGTCATTTTTGTATTTGCGCGTAGCTACGTCAGGCGTATGGGCATGACGATGATATGTGCTATTCACATGCTACGAAGCAGTCGCAAGTTGGGAGGAATGCTGGATAGCCGGATTTATTCAGACGCAATTGGTAGTCGCACACTAGTTAGAAACCCAGTTTCAAATGTGGCCTTTCATTGAAGATGGTAACTTAGTTGCCGAAAGACACATTTGGGTTTTCAAATGTTTTCGTGATGTTTGGGTTATATTTTCGTTTGCTAGGTTACAATCACGCAAGCAGAACCCAAATGGAGCTTTTCGGTATTAGTTTCAGCGTAGCTTTTTCTTATATTTTATTCGTTCTTCAAACGAAAATAAGTTCTTTACGAATCATAAACATAGTAAGTTTGATTTCATTATCATGGAAGTTTCATTTTGCAGCACAGATCGAATTTCCAAAGAGACGTCTGAATGAATGAACCCAGTTTTTCAATGAAACTAGTTTCGAGGATGGGTCCGAAGATACCCAAAGGAATACGCAGTAATGGCAACAATGCCCAATGTGTACCGCAACGTGGTAACTTTGATACTGCTTCATGTGAAAATAATTGCGACGTTTTCCAAAACACACGGCGTTGTACGTAGGGCGCGTCTTACGCCTCATCTGAAACGGCACTTATCACTCACGGGTAACCAAGCTCGCTGGTGACTTGAACGATGCCAATTTCTCTAGTCTCCCGATAAAATATTCCTCTTCGACCAAATTAAAATGGGAGTGTCTAGGGGTCCGGGCGCCCGGATTCCAGACACAAATATTTATTGGACCGGGCGCCCGGTTTTCAGACGCAAATATTTATTTGACCGGGCGCCTGGTTTTGCTGGAAAATACATGAAAACTTGGTATAACTTGCGGCGAAACTCTTAAATCTCGGGGCTTTTTTTTCCTAATGGGATCCACACTGTATTTTGACCGTGAGTAAAAAAGCGAGTCTAATGGACCAATTTAATGATTTCCCCAAAACGAACAATCGATATAAGCTATCTGCAAACTAACAGAAAAAAACACAGAAATTTAGTTGAGCCCAGAAAAATACTTGGGGTGTAAAATCACTCACCTAACAGACCAGGCACACTGATACTCAATATTAATAATTTTGAGTGCAGATGAACAACCCAAAAATTCTGTACATTCACAAATACCTATTATAATAGGGCCGAAGTAGCTGAATAATCTTTAATAAACTCTCGCAATCAAATCCTTCGGAGGACCCGATCGTTTTGCCCAAAAAAACAGAAACTGCTTTTTGTTTTGCATTGACAGATACTGTTGAACAGGTGAATGGTAGCTTCGACCACGGAGATTTATATTCGCGGAATTTACCCTGTAACTACACATTTCTCTGAATTTTTAAAAAACCCAAACCAATATGCGGTGTTCCCTTATTGGTCTTGCTACAAACTTTTTGAGGAAGAGAAATTCGATTAAAACAAAAGGAAATTTGAACGCGCTATTGTGCTATGACTGACCTGAACGTACTTATCTATCAGTGATTGTCCCTTGATAACTATTTTCACAAAATGTTTGAAGAAGGAAAATTTTTGGATTGAAAATAGATAGAAAATATCTGCTGTACGGGAAATTTAAACGCACTATCGCGCTATATCTATTAAATGATACTGCCTGAACCAAACAAACTAACCTATCAGTGAGGGCATTGTTCACTATTTTCAGTAAATTCTTGAGAAAGGAGAATTGTATTGAGAAAGGAAAGAAATAAACAAAATCAGACATTTGAAAGATTATATACTGGGCGCCCGCGCCCGGTCAAATAAATATTTATATCTGAAATCCGGGCGCCCGGTTAATTAATTATTTGTGTTTGGAATCCGGGCGCCCGGTCAAATGGATATTTGAAGTTGTAATCCGGGCGTTTGATTGAAAACAAGAATAGGACTGGCGGGGATCGAACCCGGGACGCCTGCGTGTAAATCCTATACGCTAACCTCTCTACCATCTGATCCTTGGAGAATATATTGCAAGCTGGTTTCTTGATCCGACCGGGCGCCCGGTCAAATAGGGTATTTGTATCTGGAATCCGGGCGCCCGGACCCCTAAACACTCCCAATTAAAATCAACAGAACCAACTACATCATTTTCTGTTACATAATTTTCAAATTCTTGAATTTTTGAATTTTTATTTGTCAATACCATGGTGGAAGGACGATGATTAATTAACTCCTAGACAAAGCCAAAGCCTTCTCGACTACCCCAATTACAATTTTGAGGCAGGATTCATATTTATTGCCATAGGGAGCCCTAAAAATCATTGACGGGTAGTGCAATATTTTTGTCACCTCTGTTATTAGTTTTACATTTTCGCGCGGGGTGGTGGTGATAAGGGGTCTTATTTTTCGACAATTTTATCAAATTTGAAAAGAACGTGAGTTCGATAAAAGTCTGATCCAATATTGTTGTTGATGTTTTTTAGAGAGTGCTAAAGATGGTCCTGAGGAAGATAGTATACTGACACAAGTGGAAAAAGAAGAGGAAGAAGACAATAATTTGGATTTGAGTATATCCCTAGAAACAATGTCTACACCAAAAAAACTAGTGACAATTGAAGAAGATGGTGATGAAAGGGTAGATGGTTTGTGGAATAATATGATTATCCCCCAACTAGACGGACAAAGTGATGACAGTATGGTAAGAGAAGGTTATTGATCATCAAATCGAAATAAAAAAAATTAATTCAAGGTATCTCATTCTTTTTGGTCATCTGAAAACAAGTTCAAGAATCTCCGGTATATCGATAAACCTCTAAATTCTCAGAAACAAGAGGAAAACACGAAGAGGCGATTTTTAAAGAAGGCTATGTACGTGAAATTGGTGAAATGTGGTAGAAGTATGCCAGATTTGGATGAAATTTGGGATGGAATAACAGAAAATATAGAAAATAATAATCCTCATAACTGCAGTGCCAAAAAGAAAAAAACTGTTACATTCAAAAAGCCTATTTCTAGCATTATGAGTGATAAAACAATACGGACTGGTTGCAGAAAAAAACAAAAATGGACTAGAATAGAAATAAAGGAAAGGGCTGTGAAAAAAGTCAAAGAAGAAATAAAAAAGCTCGGGAATAGAATAAATAAGATCAATAGGCAAGACCAGATAGCCGCTATAATGAAAAAATTGCATGAAAAGGAACATTCACTGTATATGCTATTAGCTAAAAATAACACACCCAAATTCAGAGTTGTTCCCCAGCACGAAGTCAAACGTAAGATTTTTTTGAGTGAATTATTAATAAATCACTATAAAAGAGGGACAAAATTTGTCAATTCTTGATGTTAGCAATACTACCGTGCATTTCAAATAAACATGTAGTAATAAAACTCATGCATTGCTAGGTTTATTCAAAGGACAAGTAGAATCCGTGGTTTCGTTTTTTGAATTTATTTCGATGAACTCGAACTTCAAAAAATTATTTCTTGACTGCCCCGTATACACCCTGATGTAATATCATCAATAAGATTATAACTGGACATGTTTATGAGTTCCTTATTTGCCTCATTTCGATTAGAACGGATATCTGCAGCAGCAAAGTGATCAAAGCATGAAACTTATGCACCACTAATTCCGTATCTCTACTTTTTTCCGAAAACTGAAACGGTACATATATTATAATTATCGGGCTCCCCTTTGTAGAGAAATGATTTTTAGCTGTATGTAATTTGATCTCAACTAGTTTCGGAGATACGGCATCTCAAAGCCAAATCCGCTCAAAATTCCTTATTCTTTCCATCAGCACCATTTTAGTTATTAATTACAGTTTCAACACATTCTCACAAAAAATCCACATGAGAACTAACAAAAAATCATCCTTTTTTAATTGTCGACAGATGATCGGCGATCGCGATGTGTTGAAACTAGTTGAAAATTGTTAAATTAGAGTGTATATATTGTGCTAACGAAAAGAAGAAGGAATTGACAAGTTCAGCTATCGTTGAGAGAGAAAATATGTCTGCCCTAGTGTTGTCTTTGTCGTCAAGATTGCAACTTAAAATGATGAAAATGTTATGATTAAGACGTAAAAAAAGAGAAGACGACTAATATAATAATTATTTTGTGTTTGGAATTATTCACCAATCATTGCAAGCTTAGAATGCTCACATAATATTCGAAATAACGAGAATACTACAAGAAAAACAAACCAATTATACAGGGTGTCCCCTTTCAATTGGAAAAAACTTCTGGGGCATATTGAGGAACCATAGACAAGCAGTTTGAGATAAGAGACTGATGTCCGGAAGTGCATGGTTTTCAAAATACAGGGTGTCAAAGTTTTTTTCAAAAAACTTTTTTTTATTAATATTTCAAAGACACGTTAACCGATTTTCTTGAAATTTACTAGTGATGTAAGCTTTAATAAGACGCTCAGTTAGCACTAATTAGACTTTTTTTAAAAATTTTATATATTTTTTAGAAATCTCAGTTAAAAATACAACTTTTTTGTCACTTGATATTTTTTCGTATCTCTCCGTTTTCGAGAAAAAATTTTTATTAAAAACTTTATTGAAAGGTTCATTATTATTAGAAAGAAAAACAAGGAGGCTTTTTTACAAATAATTTATTATTAATTAGTGGAGCAAATGCTCAAAGTGTCCACCATGCATTTCGATGCATTTTCTGCACCTGTCGAGCCAGGATTCGCGCACCCGAGCAAACACGCCTGGATTGTTCGCGATAAATTCCGCTGCCACCACAACTCTAGCAACTAGGTCCTCCATGGTCGGCACAGGAGTTGCATAGATCAACCGTTCCATTTCGCCCCAAAGAAAAAAGTCCAGGGGGGCCAAGTCCGGCGACCTTGCTGGCCAAGGGACGGGACCACCTCTACCAATCCACCTGTTGTTGTAGGTTTGGTCGAGGTAACCTCTCACGGTGCGCGCAAAATGCGTTGGACAACCATCGTGTTGGAACCAGGCCTCTCTACGCAACTGGAGGGGTACATCTTCCAGCAGCTCGGGCAGAATATCTGGCAAAAAAACTAGATAGTTATTCCCGTTGAGGTGATCAGGTAGAACGTACGGCCCAATCAAATGGTCGCCAAGAATACCTGCCCAAACATTAACACCAAACTTCTGCTGATATCCTCTGATGTGCGTAGCATGGGGATTTTGTTCGCTCCACTCGTGGTTATTACGAGGATTGAATGTCCCCTCGCGCGAAAATCCTTTTTCATCGCTCGTGAAGATTATACTTAAAAAATCAGCGTTTTCATCCGCTTGACGGAGCAACCACTCGCAGAACTCGAGCCGCCGAGGAGCGTCGTCAGGCAGTAGATGCTGCACCTTTTGCAGTTTAAATGGATAGAGATCGTGGATTTTCAATACTCGATGGACAGTATTTTTGCTGCAATCAAGTTGCGACGCAATCAGACGAGTGCTAGTGTTGGGCTCATTCTGAATGCGTGCCATGACTTCATCCTCAACGGCATCTCTGATCGGAAACTGCCTTGCAAATTCTCGAATAGGCTGCAAAGATAACAAAGCCTCTTAGATTGGCTGTAAAACAGAAACGCGCAAGAAAAAAACACAGAAAGTTGCCATTTCTGCAATACTTACCACGAATGAGCCGGTCTCCCGTAGATTTTGATGAATTTTGATAAAAATCTTATGGTTTGGCAATTCACGATTTGGGAACCGCTGCCCGTACAACCGTTGTGCTAACAAAGAATTACCCCGCGCTTCCCCATACAAGAGATGCATATCTGCAAGCTCGGCTAATTCAAACCGATTCATTTTTGCAATTAGTGTAACGTTTGAAGATAATTAAGTACTTAGAAACTGACACTTTTACTAAAGTTTGACATGTTTATGTGTTACCATGACAACATTGTTTTGTTTTAGATTTTCAGATAATGAACCTTTCAATAAAGTTTTTAATAAAAATTTTTTCTCGAAAACGGAGAGATACGAAAAAATATCAAGTGACAAAAAAGTTGTATTTTTAACTGAGCATTCTAAAATAAAAAATTTTTTAAAAAGTCAGCAGCGTACATTTTTTGTCATTTTTATTCGTGACACTGTCCCCCGGGCGCCTCTGGAAGTCATAATTAACATTTAATTAGTGCTAACTGAGCGTCTTATTAAAGCTTACATCACTAGCAAATTTCAAGAAAATCGGTTAACGTGTCTTTGAAATATTAATAAAAAAAAGTTTTTTGAAAAAAACTTTGACACCCTGTATTTTGAAAACCATGCACTTCCGGACATCAGTCTCTTATCTCAAACTGCTTGTCTATGGTTCCTCAATATGCCCCAGAAGTTTTTTCCAATTGAGAGGGGACACCCTGTATAAAGGATATATAAGTCTTCTTCCTTTTTAATCCCAATCATAGCATTTTCATTTTTTAAAGTTGCAATCTTGACGAAAAAGACAACACTAGGGAAATATTTTTTCTCTCTCAACGATAGCTGAACTTATCAATTCTGTGCGGATTCGACAAAAAATGTCTTGAAACATAAACTGAACTGCCGTGCGAAACTAATGAAACACAAACTAGTTATCCCTATGTTCAATATATTTCCCTTTTAAAAAATATAACTATCTCAGTGATGGGGAGAATAGTGGAGATATCAATTGGTAGGTGAACCCTATATTCCTTGAACTAACGACTCAGTACTTCATTTTACATTCGATTACCTAACAATAATCGAAAAGTCAGTGCCAATATGAAGATAATGAGCAACTGATTTTATAACGAGAAATCGGCGGTTAAAGCAGTTATGTTAGCATCTTGAATGGGATAGATGATTCCTATACCGGGTGTTCCGGTATACCGGTTCTGATGACATTTCAGCCATTTTGAAAGATTTAATGTTGAAATTCTCACTTTCTGTTATTCATTCAAGGACTTGAAGTGATTCTATCTTTTCGAATGAAATTCTGCATATTTTTTCAAACTTATGATTTACGCTCAAAATTACCTTCACAATTTTCGAATTAATGAGAAATGGCCACGTGAAATTTCAAATTGAAAAAATTGCAGTAGGATAAGAAATTTCATGTATCCTTAGCTAGCTAATAGTTGCAAATACTACAATTAAATCAAATCAAATGTCACTTTCTTATAACCATTGGGAACTATGAACTGTCAAAATACATTAGTTATTTTACATTTTTAAATTCCTTCAGTGCTACTGATATCATTGATATACTACTTACTGTTGAAAAATCATCATAACTGTCATAAAATGAAGTATTGTTGTAGGTGGATTTTCAACTAATGAAGTCAAAATCATGATTACACAAAATATCGTTGCCTACATCTTTTGATTTCAAATTACCTTTTCTCTACCATCTCAAATGTAAAATACAACATGTGAATATGTACATCGTTGGAAAGGCAATATTGAAATGACAAAGTTAGATGCTTATTTTGCTCTAATTTAAGGTTCTGGAACTAGTAATGAATGTTTGAAATTTCAAATTCTCTTCTTTCAAAATGGCTGAGATATTCCATTGAAACAGGTATACCAGTATAGAGGTATACAGGTATATTAAACACGATGGATCTGCTTCTTCAACCTGTATAGTCAAAATACATGTGAAACTTCTGACTGATTTCCTTGAGCTCAATTTATAAACTCCGCTGCTGTAGCTACAGTTAACGCCCCAGTTACTGTTCGTAGATGGAATGTGCTAAAAATAAACATCTGTTCATAAATCCCGTATCTGACGCAGGTGCCGTCGGATATCTTTTCAATACATTTTGGAACGGCAGTGTCAACTGTAGCTACGGCAGCGGAGTTTATAAATTGAGCTTTATATTTCTGTCGCCGCACGTGATGAAATATGTCATGGGAACTTTCAACCCTGTAGAATGTTTTTTGTTTCTAATAGGGCAGCTATGTATTCCATATGTAATCTGAATATGGATATTCTGAAATGAAACTAAAAAGTAATATAAAATTGAATTATCTAATTGTACTTTCATGTACCAATGATGATTTTAGCTCCGTATCCTCTAAGGCAACATCAAGAAGATATAATTTACTCAGAAGTTAAAATTCTCAGTGACATAATGCATAGGACCGGAAATTATGTAGAACCTACCTTGCATATGAAAGTGAAATATCCCTATCACAAATGCTTCCTATATAATTTCGATAAAAAAATTATACCTACAGTAACTCGTATCCCTAGAAAAATTTGCAGCATGAATGAGGTTGCATTGGATATGTTCATGAATGGAAATGTGGGATACAGAAAGGTGTCGATGTTAAATAACAAATTCATAAAACCAGATGATATTTTTTCTCCGAATTCAGAGAAAACCTCTCAAAATGATACCCTCAACAAATATATCATCAACAAAGCTGATGAAAGAAGAGAATTTTCATCTTTAATAGATATAATAAATATTATAGAGACTGTCGAACTATTGAATTATCATGATGAAAACGAGAATATTCTAATCAATAACCAGAAAATAAATAAGAATATGAAAGAAAATAAAAAACCCGCATTATCAATGAGTCAGGGCAAAATGGATTCTAGGAATATATTGCAACAATCTACTGATCATATGCGAAATGCCGAATATCATGAGAACCAAGAAGGAAGTATTGAAATTAGAAGAAAATCTATACGTATAAATTCTCCTGGTTATAAAAGATGTAACTATAAAAAGTTGCAAAATATACGTTCACCTAGTGATCGAATAATGAAAACGATTAAACATTCAACTCCAAATGTCCATTCCACCAATGGCAACTTATTAAAACAAGAAAATGAAAGTGTTACACCATTGAAAGGTAAATTATAATTCAACTTTCAAAATTTGCTTCTCATTTATCACTTTTTGAATTTAGGTATTTTAGGAATGAATCAAAATGGCATTTTCGTCAGAGATCAAAGCCTGATAAACTCCTTAGATGGTAAATTAAATTCTTCCGATGATGAAAGAGCAGATAAAACAAAACGAAATTTTATACTATCTAGAAAAGATTCAGGTACACTATGTTGTTAACTATCAACTCTTACTCTTCATTCTATTTGATGATTACATATATTTTTACTAAAAAACTTGAACAAAATTTTATGCAATCCCGAAATGTTTCAGGTGCATTATGTAGTTGACAATTTTATACTCTTCCTTCTATTTGATAATTAAGTATATTTTCACTACTTAATTATCAGCTCGATAAAATCAAATGAGAGTATAATCCTTAAATGAATATAAATAATATTATAAATTTGGTTTCAACATATTTTTTTTTATTTCATAGAAACATGTTGCCTGAAATTTTTTTCTCAATGAGGCTATAATAGAATACAGTGAATTATTATCTCAATTATACATGTGTCCAATTTTTTATGTGACAAGGCACCTAGAGAGCTAGATTTTGATATAAGATATGAGCGAATTTTAATGTATGAAGTAAAGAAAAGTTTCCATTAATAAGGATCTGATAACGTGTTATGAAGAAAATAATTCACTAAACAACCGTCTTACTAACGTAACAATGGCAACTAGAATTGAGTTGAAACACCATTCTCCTTTTTTCTTGAAAGTTTGGAGATAACATATTGGTAGCAGAAAAAACCTTTCTAGAAAGTGAGTTCCAAAATTTCTCGAGCTTTACAATGAAAAGGTGTTCAGCATGCGTCCTTCTGGTGGTCTGCCTGCTCGGAATCACTCGTGATAGAATGATGACCATGAGAATATCTATAGAAATGGGAGAGATCGCCCACTGCGATGTTCTAGGGAGGCCAATGAGTTCGTTAGTGCATGAGCATCAGCGTATGTTTGGGTGCTGAACTTCAAACATGTGAACAATACTCGCATAAAAGGTCAAAACCGAGTATTTTCGGAGCAGTTGTAGTTATGGACCCCTCATGATAATCCAATGATAGTGTATTGTTGATTGTAATACCGAGCATGGATATTGAGGATTTCATAAGCTTGAGATTTTGTTGCATTAAAAAAGATCATCAGATTCTCATTTCGAAATTTCAGTTAAATCTTCATTAAAAGTATCGACCTTGCACCTCTGGCTTCTTTAGATGACACAGGGGCTCTAGATGAGAAAGCAGTATAAAGTGTGAAGACATCCGCAAAGCTGTGGACAGGACAGATAGTCAAATCTGACAGGTCTTTTATGTGTAGCAGAAACGAAGTTGATGCCATAACAGATTCATGGGGAATCTCAGGAATACCGGCGTTGATAGTCATGTTGTGGCCTATACAGAAGAAAGATTTTCAGTATAGTTTGAGAAAGTTTTCTACGAAGGTCTTCATTCCAATCGTGGTAAAATGCTTCCTTTCTTTCCAAAATGTGTCGATTTTCTTTGAAATGTAGTGATAAAATCGAACTTTTTCGATAATTATATATACAAACTTGTTCGACCATCTATTAATTTCCATCTTGGGTGCTAGCAAACGTTTGTCAAAGTTATTTGTTTCATGGGATTTCAATACTCAACTTCACGACGCCAATTTGAGCTTTCAGAATCTCCAACCGAAAGATTTGCCATTAACCATGTTAACGTTGTTAGTAGTTACTGGTTTTATAGTATCCTGTTTCACTTCTTGAGTTGTTTCTTGTACTCAAAAGTTGTGTTCTTGTTCAGATATGTGTGTCTTAGAATAGGTTTATGCCTTATTACAATAGCTTTGTCTAGAAATGAAGCAGATTTCTTTAGCGTGTTTTATTAGTTGATTATTTATTAACATCATGAATTATTGTTCAGTGTGCCTGTTATTTCGTAACTTCAAAAATAATGATGGTCTCCATAACTGAAAAAAGCTGAAACCACTTACCAAGTAAAAAAAGATAATACATTTTTGCATTTTGGAAAAAGTTGTTTACACTTCGTTTAGGGCTGCCAAATTTGAAATTTTGTAAATAGTTGTAATCACCAATAGATAGATAGATAGTTTATTTAACTACGTTACATATTGAAATGTTTGTAGCAAGTCACCAATGATTTATTATTCTGAAAAAAATCATATTTTATATAGCGGCTGAATCAGACACTGCCAGATTGAGTAGTTCTGGAATCACCTACCACGGTTCTAACAACAGTTCATTCCTTCAAATTCTTGGGAATAGGCAGTGATTCAGTATCTCCCGAGAATTTGAGGATTTTTGTTCCTAATGAAATTCAATATGTCGATTATATCATGAGAATGACACAGCGTCTATATGACCAACTTACAAAAAATCGAATGGGAATACCATTTCCAAGGCTCGTGAGTCAGAAACTCGACCATTTATAAGTATGATAAGTATACTTACATAACAGAGTGAATTTTTAATAATATTCATTCGAAATAATCACCTTTCAGTTACCTTTTCACGAAGTGACTGAATTTTTGAACCACCCTGAATTGGAGTACTGAGATCAACCTGAGGTGTCGGAATGCCTCGAGTATCTAAACTCGAAGATAACTGCACTTTGGAGTCATGATCTCCAAGGGAAAAAATATCGAAACTATTTCAGTTGGATAGAGAATATCCGAATATGCTCTGAACTTTCGAATCGATCCGTTTTCTTGTTCACCCCGAATCAGCCTGTATTGTTGTACCTACTTGATATTTTTGTTTTTAGATGTTCTACAAACTAGTGAATCAGTCTCCATCAAATCTTTGCTACTTAAGAGTTCTCTAGATGGAACAGTGGACTCGAGTTCATCGGAAGATGAAAAAGAAAGTGAGAAACGTAAAAGATATGGTAGAAAAACACGGAGTTGTGATTCTTTCAAATATACAGCATTACCCATCTCTATTACCAAATCTCCTAGAACCCACCCAAAAGAAACAGGTAACTAATTTTTTTTGCAATTTTTGTTTAATTCGGCATCTAAGAAAATACAAAAATTTATTTCATTTGGGTGATGGTTGAATGCATTCCGTTGATCACAAAGACTTATTTCGTTTAAATTTTTTCAGCTGACACGCATCTGATGTCAATAAAAAACACAAAGTGAGTTTATTGTTCTGGTTTTTTGATTTCCTATTAGCTTAAAATTAAATTTAATAGTTACAATTGTACATATTATGTATATAATATTTTTTCACTCTAACCAACATCTTGGGTGAAAAAAAAAGAATGTGTATCCCAAACATTAAATAATATTCTTCAATGATAACCAAAATGAGTAGTAACAAAAAGTAATTATGTTTGCATCAATATAATATGTTAGCTTTTTATTGTAGGCATGTTAGCAATTTTGGTGTTGTAAAAATTACTACTACTACTACCACCAACTAGTAGAATTTACTTTTTTCGTAGATATATTGATTGTCTATGAAACTAAGCAAACCATCTAATAATAACGCTAGCGTGGTTTGAGTGGTTGTAGGGCTTGAGGGATGAATAGCTTTAATTATCATTAGTTTACAAAGATCGAATATCGGATTGAATTCACATAGTCATTCACATTCAGGTTTATACATGCTAATATTATAGCAAGTCAAAAATTACTCCAATTATGAAGGTATTATTATAATTGAGCATTGAAATGAATATCAAAAAAGAGGGGAGGACATTATTACATCTGCGTAAGTAAGGTTAACAATTTCATTGATTTTCATATGTTATATATTTTTAATTCTTGACAAAATGAGGTGAGCATACAAGTATTCCCAAAATTTCTTTTAAATACTACATCTAAAATTAATTGAGGAAAACAGAGTATGTAGTCGATCCGATGAGATGATTTGATTTCAATTTTACTAGACAAGTCATATATGTATAAAACACATCATTGTAACCACTATGTTCTTGAATTTGTGTTTAATTTGAAAAACTCTTGTTGATCTATTCCCAATAACAACAATTCAAAATGGTTTTTATTTAAAAGTTAAATTTTATTTGAATATTCGCTATGATAAGTATTTCAGTATTTATACATATACCTACCGATTAATATCTTGTTTTTGTTGTTGCAATTTTCAGCAGGTGGATTTAATGGTTTTACCTTTACTAATTCATGTTTTTAATTCATTCCAGTATTGAAGAAGATACGTCTACAATAGTTAATAAAATAAGCTCAGTCTGTGATATTAATGTCAAGCGTCAATTATTCACTGACCAAATATGTCTGCAATCAACAATCATTGAGGAAAATAAAGCTTGTAGTTATAACCCGATCACCAGAGAAAAAAATATCTTGAAAAATGTCGGACATGATAGCACTATCCTTCTGAACAATTTTACTAATGATTATTCAGAAGCGGTTTTGCATTCAGATAGTTATTTGAGCAGCGAGAATACCTATGAGACTGATGGCGATTTGAATCAATCATTTTTTTGTTCACAAGCGTTGAACCTCAATTTGTTAACCACGGCCGAAAAATATGACAAGGAAACCAAATATCACGCTAGAGAGGGAACTTCAAAAGTACTCACTCCAATAGACTCGAATATATTGTCAGAGATTAGTCAAGTAGTCAATAGTTCTTCAGAAAATTCCAGTTTTGGGCTCATAACTCCATACCAACAACTCAGGAATGAACCTACAATATTGAATGATATACCCGAGGATGTAGAATATATGACAGATTCGAGTATTATTTCCTCATCTGGGAATTGTGATGAATCAAAGGTGATACACAAATCACAAATTAGTTCTGAAATTATTCTAGCAGCAAAGAAAAATGCACCCTCTAGAAAAAATGTGATCGCCTCTTTGGAGGCATATAATATACCTTTAGTAGAACAACAAGTACCGTTTTACAGTAATTTTGCCGATGCCATTGGTACCATAGAAGTTGGTTATAATGTACTCAAAGTGAATAGTAGAAGCTCGACACATTTGCCAGAATTCGAATCACAGACTGACAGCTTGAATCGTTTAAGAAAATATATATTAAAAAATTTGCCTTCCGGAATTCACTGGAAAAAAAGCAATATTAAGAATGTGATACTTAGTTTTTGTAAGGATAGAGAATGCATCATCGAACCTGTGAAAAAACCCCCAACGCACAAAATGGTTTTAGATTGGTTACATGAAAAGCAGAAAAGGGTGCCGGAGAAAATGATAGATAAAGTTGAAATCCATGTACCCTTGAATCTTGGAGCTAAAGATGATGAGAGTGACATGGATATGTCCCTCACTCTCACTCCTCGTACCCCCAGTACATCGCAACAATGTACAAAGGAAAGTATAATTGCTAATACCCCAAAGTCATCTGAAACATCAGAAGGATGTCCAAGTCCTACTATTGAAAATAAGTCCAGAAAAAGAAAAGAGACAATTCGCAAGAAGAAAGCAAAAGCTATTGATAGGCGCCTTATTTTTAGTCAAGACAATTCCATCTACCATTCATGCCAAATAACGGGGGTATCAATATATAATAGTTTCAATAGGTCTGCACAGAACCTTCAGGATGCTCGTGCTATCATAGAACACCAACATTTGACAGTGTTTGTCATGGAGCTGCACATTAGGACTCGTGGTGAATTCAAGCCAGATCCAAGCCATGATTCAATGATAGCAATATTCTATTCAATTTCTCATGATGTACCTGAACCTAAAACCAAACGATCCAATTGTAGTGGAGTGATTGCTATCAATACTCTACCCTTGAGTCTTGAGACTGATAAATTACCAATACTAAACGGAGTTGGAATCGATTGTGACATAGCTTATGTGGATTCAGAAGAAAACTTGATCGCAGAACTTTTGAAGCTCATTACTTATTGGGATCCCGATATATTGACAGGTTATGAAGTAGAGTTGTTATCGTGGGGTTATATTATCGAGCGAGCCAATGTATTAGGAATTAACCTGAAATCTCTACTGGGTAGAACGAAAATCAACAGTCTGAGGTGGAAAGATGAAGATGCTCCTCATGAACTAAAGATTATAGGCAGGATAGTCTTGGATGTGTGGCGATTGATGAAACATGAAATAGCTCTGCAGAGTTACACATTCGAATCAGTTATGTCACGTATTTTGAATCGAAGAATTCCACATTATCTGTTCAAGGATTTGTCCTTTTGGTGGGATCATCGCACTAATTTGTATAGGCATAGAACAGTAAAATATTATTTGACAAGAGTTGATGGTGTTCTGGAACTCTTCAATAAGCTCGATTTTCTAGGGAGAACAAGTGAATTGGCTAGGTATGTAGCGATAAAAGAATCTTTTACGTTAGAATAATTCTAATAATCTATAGATCAGCTTCAATGAAATATAGTTTTGCTTGGAGTACCTATATCTTTACTTCACTAAACTACTATTAACGGTGGTTATCAAAATGATATTTTTTATCTTTGATTGATTAAGGGCCGGTTGCATAAAGATTTAACAGACAATGAAATATTTGATTTGTTTATAAACACGGCAACGCTTACCTTAGCTCGCGAATTAGCAGAGTCAATCTCACGTTAAGTTAACGGAAGGCTTGATGGACTTTTATGCAGCCGGCACTAAACCCATCAAATGCATGATTTTTTTTTGTTATTGGCATTAGCACTCAGTCTTTTTGCCACAGAATGAAAATGCATGATTTTTAGTGATGTTACTTTCTTTGTACCTCGAAACTACTTTCGATATCGCAATAGTTCACTTGTGTATGGATATGGAAGCGAAAAAATGAATCACCTTACTGTTTTCAGATTATTCGGTATACAATTCTATGAAGTGTTATCCAGAGGTACCCAGTTTAGGGTGGAATCCATGATGCTTCGCCTAGCAAAGCCACTCAACTTCATTCCAGTTTCTCCTAGTATTATGCAAAGGGCAAAAATGAAAGCTCCAGAATATATCGCATTAGTCTTAGAACCAGAGTCGAAACTTTATAATGATCCAGTCATAGTTTTGGATTTTCAAAGTTTGTACCCTTCAATCATAATTGCTTATAACTACTGTTTCACAACTTGTGTTGGAAGGGTCGAGAGTTTGGGAAAAAACGGTCCCTTTGAATTTGGTGCCACACAACTGAAGGTACCAAGAAAGAGACTACAGAAGTTTCTTGAAAGAGATTTGTTGAATTTCGCACCATGTGGAGTAGGGTTTGTCAAAAAAGAAGTGAGAGACGGGATAATGCCAAGAATGTTGAGAGAGATACTAGATACTAGGCTAATGGTGAAGAACGCCATGAAGGAAAATAAGGACGATAAGGTGCTGCAAAAAGTACTTCATAACCGACAACTAGGTCTCAAATTGATTGCTAACGTTACATATGGATATACGGCAGCTAATTTCAGTGGAAGGATGCCTTCAGTTGAAGTTGGAGATAGTGTCGTCAGTAAAGGTAATTGAATATCTCAAATATTTTCTAGGTTTTCGAAACACTATATGTATTACCAATTTTTTTTTCGCAAGATGCATTATTAATTATGATCTGCTATCAGATTGAAACCAAAATAAAATGATGAAAGAAAGTTTTAAAGTCGTTCCCGTTCCACCGTTTCAGTTCTCTGTGGGTTATTATAATTTAGGACACGTCTATGTGAAGTTCTCAAAGATACCAGTTCAATTCGGTTCCATAATATTCGAATAAAGTTTGCAAATCTGTATTTATCAGCTATATTCCATCTACCGAAAGCTGAGACAAATTATATAGTGCTGTTGAATGGAGATGTACAGTTGTGTACATAAAGAAGTCGTACAAGGTTTGTATGGTGTAAACCTGCCTATGTTGGTCTAGATTTCATCAAAAAGTAGTCCACGTACACATTTGGAACCATTGTGACAAAAATAGTTTGAATTTTGACACTATTTGTCAAAGTCCATAAGAAGTTTAATAATTAAGATTGACACGGCCTGACTCAAAATAGCCTATAATTTCTGTACGACTTTTTTATGCACACAACTGTACAATCCAAAAATTATAAGTTGCAGATTTGTGGAAATTCAAAATATAAAGAGACTGGCTTTTGTGTTGAAATTAAATTTACTGATAAAATAAGATAGGTAACACAAACTTATCAGTAAATATAAAATATACAAAGTGTTCTCTATGCATCGCCTCATCGGCTAAATCAACAATGAATTGAAAATACCAACAATATATGTCAGAAATGCCATTTAAAATTATAACTGTCCATAGAGAAAAATAGAAAGTTCCATTTGATTTTGTTTGTGGTCGCGTTGTACATAATTCTTTTATAGTGATATTTCCGTTTATTGAACAGCATCAAACATTAGTAAGTATTCCTGATCGAAGATTGAACAGAAGCCTCTAATAATGTGTTATTCACGGAGAACATTATTGTAGAATGACCCATCATGTGTTTAAAAAAGTGTATGATAAGTCGCCAACTTAGTTGCTAAGCAACAAGCTTTTCAAGTGTCATCCGAAGCACTACTCGGCTGGTTACCGTGAAGAGTCTTCAGTAATTCAAATCTACCTTTTGTATCTAAGTACTTCAGTTTAGTTAGTAGTTCGGTGAATTCAAAAATCAATATAAAACAATTGATTGGTATACATTGCGCATACGCAAGTTGTAACCAATCTATATTCAACGGTAGTTCTTCCAACCATTATCTTCTAACAACCAGAAAAATATAGTTATCAATTTTACAAAAAAAAAACAATTTCAAATCCAAGATTTCGTCTACTGAGGATCTAGTTCTTAGTAGTATTTGTAATGCTGGACTGAGATTTGACACTCTCTTCTTGAAATTCCAGGTAGGGAAACGCTGCAAAGGGCCATAGAAATGGTTGAAAACACCCCTGAATGGGGCGCCAGAGTGGTATACGGTGACACTGATTCATTATTTGTAATGGTGCCAGGGAAAACTAGAGAGCACGCCTTTGTAATAGGTAAAAAAATTGCCGAGGCTGTCACGAATGCCAACCCAGATCCTATCAAACTGAAATTAGAGAAAGTCTACCAGCCTTGTATATTGCAAACTAAAAAACGGTATGTTGGGTATATGTACGAGAGCGCTGATCAGAAAGAACCTGTGTATGAAGCTAAGGGTATCGAAACTGTAAGAAGGGATGGCTGTCCAGCAGTTAGTAAGGTAATTCAGTGGCTGGTTTCGAATTTCATTGTGAAACGAAGAACAATTATAATTTTCAATTCGAATTTGGCAATAGAAAATTCAAGTTTGCAACCATTTTAGAAAAGTTCTATTAGTGCTTTCAACTGTTTATATAAAAAGTGATTTACCTGTGACTGAGAAATTGTGTATAAGTATCCTATCTGAAACCAAGTGACTATAATATATTCAACCAGACAGGCTGATTCACGGTGGAAAACTCAAAATTCTGAACCATCTTGCATTTGATTCAATTAAATATCAATCGATAGTAAATTAAAAATTAAGATAGAGTCGTGCAAGCCGTTTTCAGCAATAATGAACAGTTTCAACACAAAAAATTCACAAAGTCGAAAAATATCGATTTTTCACACCCTATATCACTATAATCATTCTCGGTTGACCCCAAGTATGATTGATCTACGAGATCTTCTCTTCAGGGAGAATCTGAAAATGTAACGAAAAACAGGAGGTCCTATTTGAAATAACAAAAATTTTGCTACTTTTCGATAGAAACGGAAAAGCCGACCGAAATGATGAAAATATTTTAGGCCAATAGAACAAAACTGATTACCCAAGAAACAAAATTTTTAGAATATTCTCAAGTGCCATCCAGCTGTATAGTATTTTCCGCCCTCATAGTGAGATTCTACTACTAAAAGAACAATATGATAAACAAGAAAATCATTGTCTGAAATTTAAGAACATTCCATACCTCTGTTGTCTGACATGAAAATTTTCTGTTAGTCAGTATGTTCCCCTGATGATCAGTTAGGTCAGAACATTAAATTACGACTTTTGAATAACGGAAATTAAAAATCATCTGATAAATATTCAGAAAGATTACCATATGAGCATTTTCCAAAGAAAATTATATCATAATTTTCTACTTATAGATGCTCGAGAAATGTTTGAGAATTTTATTTGAGACCAAAGATATCAGTGTAGTCAAGAAATACGTTTTGAGACAATTCGACAAAATTCTTGCTGGTCGGGCCAGCATTCAAGACTTGATATTTGCCAAAGAATACCGTGGTGCAGCTGGATATCGGCCTGGAGCTTGTGTACCAGCCTTGGAACTCACCAGGTATATATTCAAATTCTTTATTGGTGTTTTACACTTTCGTGTTTCTCCGAGATATTGAACACAGGAGATTGTGGTGTATTATCAAATCACAGACCCATTTCGCTTTTGCCTACTCTTCATATTTCAATGTTATGAAGAACGTCCCTAAAATATGTTGATGAGCATATGTATTACATTTTTGTAGGTCTTTTACCTACTATTGTAATGTTAGCCTTAGTTTTAAGAAACGATGAAATAATCGGGTAATAAATTTGTGCAGAAAATGGACTGCTGTGGACAAAAGAAACGAGCCTAGAAGCGGTGAACGAGTACCATATATCATAGTCAATGGTCCACCTGGTTTACCCTTGATCCGTTTAGTACGCAGCCCTTGGGACTTACTTCAAAATTCCTCATTGAGACCAAATGCTCTCTACTATATCACAAGAGTAATTATACCGCCCATCAACAGATGTTTTAATCTGATAGGAGCTGATCTCAACTCTTGGTATGTATATTAAGCTACCTATAATCGAGATATTTTCATCTGTAGAATCTATACCACAATATTCATCCGAAAAAAAAATGTTTTTACACCAAAAATAGCACAAAAAAGCGGCAATATTATCCATATCTTCAATTTCATGAAGAATCAGTTTCATTTAATATAGGAGATTTAATTGTAATGCGCACAAATCGATAATGATCTCATTGGAAACGATATCCGAATAAGCTTATTACATAGTCATTAGGTCAGTTGGTTCATCACAATGAATCGTTTTAATAAATGTATATTTTTTTGTTAGGTTTAATCAAATGCCTAGAAAAGTTACTCAGAATCTAGCCGGCTCAGTTTCTCCGAAAAGAAAAATCACCATATCCCAATACTTCATGACTAACTCTTGTGCAGCTTGTGGTGATCAAACTCAAAGTGGTATATGTCAAAATTGTTGCAATGATTCGCAAAAAACGACTATAATTCTTATGGAAAAGATGAGAATGTGGGAAACAAATCATCAGAACATCATTTTGGTAAGTGCATTATGCTCGCAGATTTCTCATTCCAGAGAAAACTAATCGAAATATTGATTGAGGAGTTTTCTCACTAATACGTTTTCTAGGTGTGTCAATCTTGTACCTCAACTGTAACTGAAATTAAGTGTGATTCTCTCGATTGCCCAGTTTTGTATCGTAGGGTGCAAACAGATCGTGATGCTCAACAAGTCCCTTATTTGAGGGAATTATTAGTTTTTAGTGATTTGTTATCTTGAATCTAAATTTTTAATTTCCGCTGGTAAAGGAATTTCAAGAATTCATTATTTTTATTCTTTCATTTGAGAGTATCGTTTGTTTCACTGTGTCGTTACTGTGATAAGACATTTTAGTTTTTTTTTATTTTTAGTTTTTATCGTATTTTTTATGAAAACGCATAAAAGATATGTTGATCTTCAAAAGATTTTGCTGTACATAATTATTGTAATACGAACATTTTAAGAATTCATTTTATGAACAGTTTTAATATTCAAAACTACCTACACATTGTGAGATTGATTTCGATAGTGGCTAGACTAATAATTCCTTCGACAATTTCACACAAGTAAGCTGTTTAATCATATACATTCATGTAGCTGAGATATGCAATGCTCTATTTCGATGATATTTTATCGTCATCACTGTAAAATTTATTCATTTTAAGTTGTTATTTTGATGTATCGTCATTTGGTACATATAACCGAGATATTGCCGCATTTATAATTATCAATCATTTTGTAACTGTACAAAAAAATATTTTTGCAAATACAAAATATTTTCTTCAATTTAGATTGAATTTCACTTCAGAATTCCTAACACTCCTTGGTTCCGATCTGATGTAACTACAATTATGTTGATGCACGTCCTATAAGCTATCCCAGTGTACCGATTAAATTGCAGAAATACTAGTAAAAATAAAATGGAAATATACAAGCGTTACCTACTCGTATGTCTTCAAGATTAAGCAGCTGTGTTCATTTGGAAACCTTCATCAAAATATATTGAATTGGAAAGTATGCCTAATACTGTTCTATGTTCCTCCTAACATAACTTCCACAGGATTTGCTTTGCTAGGCCTATCGTTTTCATGTACCCGCCTTTGCCCTGTAGGAAGTCCAACTATTAATCTAATATTTATTCCTCAACAGAATTGTTTAGTTGTTCCATAAGTTTGGGCGATAGTTTTTCGAAAAACTTCTCCAATCCCCCTCATTCTCTGCTGTGAATTATTTTACATACATATTTCAATACACAATTTTGTATAGTTCTTGTTGCGCAACTACCGGTTCTATACCATTCATAATTATTTAGGTTATTTTCCAAATAGTTATCTTCTGTAACGATCTCAGGGTATTTCCAATTTGTTTCTTTTATATATATTTCTATATACCAATTATTTTTTTACAATTTATTGACAATCTTCATAAACACTCTGTAGATACAATATAAATGATTATTGAACTTCATTTGACAAATGTCACATTTGATTGATTTCTTATTTTTGTAGAAATTCTGGCCAGAACCCTTTACAATCAAGATTCAATATATTATATTAATTTATTTTTTTATATATATTTCTGGCCGGATATCTCGAAGATGAATCTAGTCGTAGATACGCTGACTGCTCACACAGGTCTACCGCTCGATTGATATGAACTTATAGTAACTCCTACCTTCTGCTCTGCATACGATTCTTATTTCTTTTCAACAAACCATCTCCTAGTGAGTACCATGAATATATGTTTTCAAATAGTTACTGCCTCTATCAGGATAATTATTATTTCTTCTAGTATATATATATATATATATGTGGTATCTGCTATTCCAATGTAATCCTTCTTCTTCCAAATTTTTAGAGAGTTATAATTTTTTCAAGTACTTTAACCAGTATTATATATATATATTGTATTCCAAAAAACCCTTCTATATCTGTTCTTTTTATTCCCCTTATTTATTCTTCTCCCTATCATTTATTTTATTTTCCTTAGCAACTCTTTCAAGATACCTTTGTTTTATATTTATCGTACAGAGTGTTCAATTCATTAAATCATTAATACTAATAATGGACCGTTGCATAGTCCCACCAAGTAAATTTGGTGAATGAAATCATTTAACAAAATTTACTTAACGTTGCATAGTCCCACCAAACAGTGACATGCATCAATTTTAACATTTTATATTAGAAAATAAATTAATCTTTTTCAAAATGTTCTTTCAAATTGATAACATTGAAAATTCCTCTGACATTATTATCATCATCAACAAGTTCATAAGCATTATTAGCAACAACTTGTTTTATCCGATAAGGACCTTCATATAGCAAAAATAATTTTTTTATTTCTTTGTCTTCTGCAGATGAAATATTATTGGCCTTCAACCACACCCTATCATTTATAGAAAATCTGGTTTTTTTATTAGGATTATGGCGTTGCTTTCTTTTTTCTCCTTTCGTCATTAACTTTTCATGTGCTAATTGTAGTCTCACTTTAGTTGACATCATATTGTTTTCAGGAAATTGAATTATATTTCTCAAATATTCCTCCGTATCAATACCTTTCTCTAACATAATTGGTGCATATCCAGTACTTTCATGTATTGCAGCATTTATCCAGAGTTCTACTTTGCATATCATAGAAGCCCATCTAGTATGTTTATCAAAACAATATGTTCTCAACAATCGACCTATTTCTCTCATCACTCTTTCTGATGGATTACCTTGTGGATATCTTATCGAGCAATGAATCATTTTAACATTTTCTTCTACCAAAAAATCTTTCCAAACTTTCCCAGTGAATTGTGTTCCATTATCTGCTAATAATCTCATTGGCTTCCTAACATTAATAAAATAATCATTTTTCAATTTAGTAATGATATTTTTGGCTGTCGCATTTTTCAAAGTATACAATTTCACATACTTAGTGAACACATTCAGTACTACGAAGACATATTTAACTCCCCCACTTGATTTTGGCAATGGTCCAAATAGGTCACAAGCCAATAAATCATTTTCATTCTTCGGAACAATATAATTATATTCCCCAAGCACCAATTGATTACTGACTTTAGCCTGTTGACAAATTTGACATCCTTTTATAATTTGACAAATATCTTTACGCATTTTCTTCCAAATCCAATTCTGTTGCATGATTTTGAAAATTTTCCACACTCCATAATGTCCATAACCTTCATGATAAGCTATAACCAATTCTTTTATTAAATCATTCGGGACACAGATTCTCCAATGATTCTGTAGATTATTTTTCGAATATAAAACATTTTCGAATAAAAAATAATTTTTTTCATAATTGGCAGGGTCAGTCAGTAAAATGTTGATTATTTTATTCAAATTCAGATCTAGTCTCTGATATTCATTGATTTTTTTTATTTTATGAAGTATTTCTTTTTTTAAACTAATTTTCAGATTCGCAATTATGAAATTTTTATTCAAGTTGTAAATTTCATTTTGATCACTCGGATTTCTAGATAAAACATCTGCTATTGTATTCAATTTACCTTCATAATAACAAATTTCCAAATCAAATTCTTGAATTTTGAGGACCCACCTAGTTAATCTCGAGTTCAAAAGTTTACATTTTTGTAAAAATGATAATGCCTTATGATCATTATAGACAATTATTTTTCTACCTAAAATTATATTTCTCCATTTCGAGAGGCAATAAACAATACTTAACAATTCCCTTTCGGTAGTAGAATAATTAATTTCTGCATTATTCAATGTTCTACTAACGAATGCTACATTATTTTCCTCACCATTATCGCCCATTTGGTAAAGTCTTCCCCCTATAGCATATGCACTTGCATCTGTTTGCAAATAAAATGTTTTTTCTAAATTTGGATGATAAACCATACAGGCTTCTGCTATAAGTGTTTTCATTTTCTGGAAAATAATTTCATGTTTTTCTTCCCATTTCCATCTCTTCTTTTTTTTTAACAATTCAAATAAAGGATTCATCATTTCTGCATATTTATCACAATATCTTCGGTGATAGTTACAAAGTCCTATAAATCCTCTCAACTTTCTAACATTATTAGGTCTTGGAAATTTCTCTAAAGCTTCCACTTTATCCCTGTCTATTTTTAATCCTGTTGTTGTGAGAATATTACCCAAAAATTTTACCTCTCTTCTATAAAATTTACATTTACTCAATTTAACAGTCATATTTGCTTTTCTAAGTTTATCAAAAATTACTTTCAAATGAGTATTATGTTTTTCAATTGAATTTGATTTGATCAATAAATCATCTATATATGGAACTACAAATTCTCTACAATCATGGAATATCATGTCGATACATCTTGTCATACCCGCTACTGCTGTGCTAAGGCCAAACGGCATCACTAAGAATTCATATACTTTATTTTCAAATGTGAATCCTACATATTTAGTGTCTTCTTTTCTCAAAGGAATTTGCCAATAAGCAGAAGTTAAATCAATTGTTGACATACATATGTTCTGTGAATATTGATATAAAATTTCTTCAACAGGTAATGGGCACTCATGATCTTTTTCTATTTTTGAATTCAGCATTCTACAATCCAAACATAATCTGACTGATCCATCTTTTTTAAATACAGGTACAAGTGGACTTAAATATGATGTATTAGACCTCTGGATAATATTCCACTCTAACATCTCTTCAATTTTTTTTCTTACAGCTTCTTTATGACATATTGGTATTGGATATGATTTCGCATAAAATGGACTATTATCTTTAAGTGAAATTTTATGTTCATAAATGTTGGTTCTGCCAGGAATATCTGAGAAAACTTCCTTGAAATTTTCAATTATCGTATTGATATTCCCATCAGTATCTACAGTATTACCGAAATTATCATGTTGATCTAAAATAATTTCCATTATTTCAGATACATTTAATTTTGTTTCTTTATTTGAAAAAGGTAGCATAATAATGTTTTCAGAATTATTGATATATATTGAATTTTTCTCAAAATCTATTTTTGCATTCACCTGTGATAACCAATCAATACCTAATATTATAGGATGAATAAGTTGATCAACAATGAGAACTACAATTTCAAATTCAACATTCTGTACATTCAAATTCAAAAATGTTTGCCAATTTATTGTTTTTGATTTACCACCCATGGCTCCAGTAACTGTTACACCTGTAACAGGTAATTTTGGAAGAACAAATCCATTTTTCATTAGTGTTTCAAAAAATTCTTTATTTATACAAGATACTTGACAACCACTATCACATAATAAGTGTACTTCAAAATTTCCTATTTTTGCATTTATATAAGGTTGAATATTTTCTTTATTTTTTTTTATTATCAACATTTTCTGAATACAAAGTACCACAAATTTCTCTTTTATAATTATTTACAGATTCAGCTCCTATGTTGAAGGGTGGCTCATCGGAGCACTCTTGATTCACCCCTGAAAGTTTTCCGTCTCTATTATCACTGTTTCATCACAATCCAGTCCATTCATATTTATTTCTTCTTGGATTGTTTTGACCTGATAATCTACCTTTTTATCATTAATGTATCCAGGCTGTTTTTTATTTTGCTCCAACTTGTCATTTTCTCTTCTAGGAAAACCTTGATTCTCTGTCTGTCGTCTTTCATTTCTTCCATGGTAACTCTTATCATTGTCTTTTTGTTCATAACCCCTCACCCACTTCTTGTTATCAGGAATATAAGTCTGATTAGAGTATTTAACTTCTTGTTCTCTCTTATTTCCTCCATAATCATACCTCATTTCATTTCGAACAGTCTTATATTCTGTCCCATTATTTCCTCCATTTTCCAATGAATCCATATCTTCTAATATTCGATAAATACTCTCTATAGATCTCTCATGAACACTAGATAAAATCCTAGAAATATCTTTTGGAAACTTTTTAATCAAAATGTTGATTATTTCGTCTTTTCTAATACATTTTATATCTCTTGTTCTCTTGACTGTTTCTAGAAACCATCTAGCCATTGAACAATTTGAACTATTTGGATTATATCTACTGTTATAAACATCATTCAATACCTCTTGTTGTTTCATGCCATTCCAATATTTTTGAAGAAAATTTCTTTTGAAATCATCATAAGTCCTGTCTATGCAAAATAATTCCGCCCATAATTCAGCATCACCAATCAAACTTCTTTTCGCCCATTTCACATAATCCTTTTCATCCAAATATTGATCCTCAAACCATCTTTCTAATTTTCTCAAAAAATCTGGAGGAGTTTGGTATTTTGTCAATCCATTAAATTTCGGCATATTACTTATATCAACTTTTGGTCTCAAAACATTTAACATTTTACTTACCAGTTCTGATTCATATTTAACACATTCACGTTTTACTTCTTTTCGCCAGTTTTCATTTTTATCATGTTCATTTTTTTCATTCTTCCTATAGTCACTTTCAATTCGCCAATTATTTTCTATTGAAGATTCTTTCTCATAATTAACACGAACAAATTTCGAACTTTTTTTCACCGCTCCTGTATTTTTACTTTCATTCTCATTTGAAGAAGTTAAATCATCAAACTCTTGCAATTCGAAGCTCTTGGCCATCTTAACACTATCAAATAAAGTAATCTACTCTATATTTTGAAAAATTATTTTTACCTTTATGAAAGCCTTTTATTTACGTTGGGCGCCAATGTAACGATCTCAGGGTATTTCCAATTTGTTTCTTTTATATATATTTCTATATACCAATTATTTTTTTACAATTTATTGACAATCTTCATAAACACTCTGTAGATACAATATAAATGATTATTGAACTTCATTTGACAAATGTCACATTTGATTGATTTCTTATTTTTGTAGAAATTCTGGCCAGAACCCTTTACAATCAAGATTCAATATATTATATTAATTTATTTTTTTATATATATTTCTGGCCGGATATCTCGAAGATGAATCTAGTCGTAGATACGCTGACTGCTCACACAGGTCTACCGCTCGATTGATATGAACTTATAGTAACTCCTACCTTCTGCTCTGCATACGATTCTTATTTCTTTTCAACAAACCATCTCCTAGTGAGTACCATGAATATATGTTTTCAAATAGTTACTGCCTCTATCAGGATAATTATTATTTCTTCTAGTATATATATATATATATATGTGGTATCTGCTATTCCAATGTAATCCTTCTTCTTCCAAATTTTTAGAGAGTTATAATTTTTTCAAGTACTTTAACCAGTATTAAATATATATATTGTATTCCAAAAAACCCTTCTATATCTGTTCTTTTTATTCCCCTTATTTATTCTTCTCCCTATCATTTATTTTATTTTCCTTAGCAACTCTTTCAAGATACCTTTGTTTTACATTTATCGTACAGAGTGTTCAATTCATTAAATCATTAATACTAATAATGGACCGTTGCACTTCATTGCCACCTATTGACCAAAAATTCAAAGGAATGAATGATAGGTACCATAATGACCATAGTTTAGTCCAATGTAACTTACTCTACAGAAATAAAAAAATTTACCAACTTTATAGACTATATCGCAAAATCCGAAAATATTTTTAGAATCGGAGAATTTAATGAAGAGTTATGTTCAATCTAGAAATGGTGCAAACAAAGTCTAAGATACTACTGACGCCGAATAGTTCGATTGCGATATACCGGCTTTATCATCAGCTAGTATATGTTCAATACCCATACCCAAGCCATAGTCTAATTCCCTTTATGAATCAAAATCATGTTCGCAAAATTACACCTATCACGAATTGATGGTTTAGCTCGATTTGTCATAGTGTGATCCGAAAGTACTGAAATATTCTTACTAAATATGTTGCATAAAACAAACCACCCGGTGTGGTATAATTCGATATACAAAATTGTCATTTCAAAGCTTGTTAGCTTGAAAGCTTGTCAATTTGGCCGTTCGGTTAGTTATCTTCGTCATTTCCAAAATGCAACGAAGAAAAACGAAACTATTCACAAACTATTCGACATACAATGCTACAGCTGCTATCGACACTAGTGATAAAGCAACAAGGAGAGTAATAGCACCTTATGTGAAAATAATCAGGAAGAGCGACAAGACACATTTGGGAAAAGAACAAGAACATCAAAAGTTCAATTTTTATATCCAAAATAAACCTAGCGTGTTATTGCACGATTTAACATCGTTCTTATCTGATAGTGTTGATTTGGTGTTGCTACTGCACGAAACTGCTGAGGTGTTGAAATCAACAACGAAAGCCACAGGTAGGTCAGCTATAATATTGATTCAAAATAGAATGATTGTAGTTTCAGTTATGTTGGTCAATTTTACCTGATAATAAGTGTTTATTTCCAGAGAGCCAACGTAGCTTCATCGTTCAATTAATAACAATTAAAACTCCGTATCTTCAAAGAGTTAACTGTTTTTCAATAACTATCCAACCCTCAGATATTCCTCTGTATTCTCTTTGTAAGCAAAACAGAATTGAATCAATGCAATGATGAATAATTAATATCGATTTATTATCAACGGTCATCTTCAGCACAAATAATACTTTCAGAATTAGAAGTTGGGTTACCTAGATTCAATGTTTTGCCAATGTCAATGTTTTATTCAACATGTTATGTTGGTCCATTAGGAGTGACATTATACATGGTCGATTCGGCCTCCGAAGAAATTTATCAGAGCCAAAGAAACTTCACCGGGGAAAGACATAAAGTGAATTGGAAAATCCAAAAAGGTAGCATTGTTGCCGCCTATGTTGCATTCAAGAGGGAATATCTCATGGTCGACGATATACTGGGCGATGAAAGATTTCCAGCAGGAGTTGGGTACCATGGTGAGAATCTTTTTAAACGACATATTCACGTTTGCGAAATGCCATTCCGGTCTGGAGCATATATGATTGTATATACTGGGTATAATTCCTCGTGGAAAGTTGATTTTCATCTAAACCTAAAATCTACTAAATAATTTGGAACGTATAGGTACATGAAATTATCAAAACTAATGTATAATTTTATTTTTTCTTCTGATAATCTTTATGAAAAATTAGAAAATTAATCTTATATAAATTTCAGTGATCATTCATATGACACCAGAAATAAAAATAATACAATAAATATGTGAATTATATCGATTCAATCTAATGGGCATTTCCAGTCATTTTCAGAAAAATTATATTTCGAAATATTGGACTCTCATGTAACTCGTACCCATTTTTTGAGATTTTTTTTTCATCAATTTATCTAGTTAAAAATTATTGAAAACGCCAAAATAATCTACTGAATTCAAACGATCCAGAAGAAGAGGGAAGCCATGACGTCAGTGCGCGTCCGATTCTGATTGGTTGTCCCGTTGTTATACGTTGATGATCTAAGCACCGCACAGAGTTGCCAGATCAAAAATAAAAGATTAGTAAGACAGAAGGAAGGTAATCCAGAAATGGCAGAAATACATAATCCCTCGTCTAATCACTTGATTAGCGTATTAAAATTCCATCGCGTTAATATCTGTTAGGAATAGGTGGTAGGTATATAAGGTGCTACTGATTCGAGAACTTTATTTTATCTTGAGACTGCAAGTGATAGTGTGTCAAACTATCAACTTGGCAACTGTGTGTGTGTATTTATATTTTTCATCTGTTGTCGCGTCCTTAACCTATAATATCTGGATTGTTTTGTTTTTGTTTGTAAACGATTACTGTTTTCAAGTTTCAAGTGTGTTCAAGTTCAGGATGAACAAAATAATTTGCCGATGGTGGATATTGACATGATGGGTGATTTTTTAACGAATAATGCAAATTTCGTTAGTGCTGAAGTTCTCAACGTGAAAACACAAAGGTTAGTTTATGTTTACATTCCTCCAGAAGAGTGGTGAAATGAAAACCTGTTTTCATTTTGTATTTTCAGTGAGTATTCTGGGTGATATTGAAGGTAATTTTACGTTTCAGATCAACCATGGAGGCTTATGGTGATTAAGCAATATCATAAGTTGAGTTGAGAAGTAATGGTGATATATGTACAGTGAACAAAAATCATACCTGAAGACAAGAATCACAAGAAAGTCTACAATGTTATGGCGATAATGAATGAAAAAGAGGAGAACAAATCTTTTGGTCAGCAAATTATTCATACTCAGACAATCACATGAACTTTATACATTTTTACACATTCTGAAAAATCATAGTTCCTATTTGATTTCATACTTTTTGTTTACAGGAGGTTGTAAACATGGTGTTCCTTTTTTATTATGGATCCATTTATTGGAAGAGTGCTTCATTATTAAAAGTGAGCAGGATGGATTTTTACATACCTGTGTATTCTTTATCAAGTACCTTATTATTGATGATTATCAGATTTTAATTATTAATTAGGTTTTGTTTGATATGTTCATTCATCTATCATCTGATATATTCTGTGTGCTGCTATAAAATATATATTCAATTTGTTTTCTGTATATCTTATATTTCAATTCATTCTGAATCAAAACATTGAAATGTTAATATTACAAATTTTTGCTGTTATCATTGGGGATTATTATTATATTGAGAAACAGAATCTGCTGTAAAAAGTTTTACCTGCAAATATATTGAAATGGTTTTGTTTTAATAATTTAAATAAATAAATTCTAAATAAAATGATATTAATTTACTCCCTACTATTCCAAATCACACATATGAATAAAGCTCATCATTTATTTGAATTAACATTTTTATTCAGAACTTATTTCAGGGTAATACTGTGATGACAAGCAAAAGTATCAACATATTTAGGTCTTCTATTCCTAAATACAAATTAATTTTGGAAATATATTCAATAGATAATACAGTGATATTTTATTTTCTATATAGGTATATGTTCTAAAAACAAGTATTTTAACTTCCTATGAAATGTACAATTCCATTTTTTGCAGAGTTTATAGCAATACTATTCAGCAGTGGTTTTTCTAAATTAATGAGCTTACATGATATAATTATTATTGAATGTATAAATTTGTTTTTCTTTTTCTTATTTCTTCAACATTTTAACAGTAGTTAGGAGTCTATTTTGATCACTTTCATCCACAGAAGTAGCAGCTAATGAGGAAATAGGTTTGTATTCCTCTGTAGATTTTGAACTTCAAGAAATTGTTGATGATGGAGAACTAATACTTGATTTCACTAGTTTGTCCCCTAATATGGCAGAACTTGCTTTATTAACGATATTCTCAGCTTTGAAATACACTTTTTTGGTATTCATTGAGACACTTCAAACTTTCACTTTACTTCTCAAGTTTACTTGAACATCTGCAGAACATGTTATTTTTTCACAATATGTTTGATGCACTTGAAATGAACCAGATGGAGGATCGAATCTCTGACTCTATCTTGGGCCTTTTTGAATCAGGTAATTCTTCATTGAACAGTTTCTTCATGATATTCTTTGAAGTTGACCATGGATGTTTCATAGGTGGATGATGATAGTCCACTTTTCTTTTCCTTGTTGACTCACTCAAATTACTAGGCAAAATAGTTGGTGATGGACTTTCTATAATATATATTTATGAGATACCACTCCTGATCTCAAAAATAACTTTATAGTACATTCAAGTGGCTGCATCTTCTTCTAGCTGTAAATTATATTTTGAACAGGACTGAATTATTGAAAGATTCTGACAATACTTACATTGAAGTGGTCTTCGCAGGCAACATTGTTTCTACCAATATGAACTGTTTCAGGCAGTTTCAAAGCCATCCTCCAGTTGTTTTGTAAGCCTGAATTTCTTATTACATGAACAAAAATATTTCGACATATCGGAACTTGACATTTTGTGTCCCTATTCTTAAAATCACAGCCAAAATTCACAATGAACGAAGTAAACGAACAAAAATCACAAAATCACAAGGACGGAATAATGGTTTATAAAGAGGTTAAGTTTTTATTGATATTTTCTATGCATGGTTGCCATATCAGAAGTTACATTTTCTGAGAATGACAATTTTATAATTGATAATGATTATGTTCAAATCACGATGTTTTGACAAATTATATGTACCCATTACATCAAATATATCACGAAATCTGAATGTATTCAAAGAGATGATGAATAAGAATGTGATATTGTCCGACAGATGTGACTGAATCTGCTCCGATTGAAAATTTATACCAAACATGATCATCCCTGATCTTGAAATATTTTCATTTTCACAATGAATTGGGAGTGTCTGATAGTTGATTACTCACAATTCAGAACAATTTCTCATTACACGAAATAGATTCAAAGATTTTACGGAGACATGGCAACTGCGGTGGGTCTTTCCCTCACCTGCCCTCACTTACGAGCCAGTCAACGCCATCACAAACTTCGACCAATCATATTTCTGGAAGACACTGACGTCACAGCGAAGGATCGTTTGAATTTACAGAATGTGAAGTCACGTTTTCAATATCGAATAATAAATCGAAATTAACAAATTCAGAGTGAATAAGTTGTTTACACTATCTTATAAGCCTCCCTCCATCACGTCATGTGAAAAAAAGGGCATATTTTAAGATAGTGGAAATGCCCATTTCCTCAATAATTTCATTCAAATGCTTTTATTATTATTTTGTTTTTCTATTTACAAGTAGGTATTCGAATTTCTTACCTCACTACAAGTTTTATTTTGTGAGTTCATTCATGTAATTATAAATTATACATAATAATTAGTAAACTTTACTATTTCTATACTATATATCATGAAATGTATTTTGTACCTTATTCCCACACTGAATATGTATACATCGTTTTTTTTTAATCTCTTATATAATGGAAAAAATATCGATATGACTGCTAATGAAATATTGACACACCAGGGGCCAGGGCTGTCAAATTTGAAATGTTTCTCTTTGAGCAACTCCGTAATGACAAAAAATATTAAACAACTGACTGACTTGCGCATGTTAATTGTGTCGTACTATCATTGAATGAATACAAAATCAAGTATCTTGGTTGATTATAGTTCAGTCCATCTATTATTCCTTATGTTATGTATGTGAAATGAAACAACATCAACGGTAGTATATCTATATATACAGCATCATGAGATCATCAAATACAACTCAGATACAATGATTGTTCAGTCTATCCATTTAACCTTCTGTTTTATTCAGCCACTCGTATGTACAACAAAACAATATTAACGTGTTAGTATATCTATACAAACAGCATCATGGAATCATAGAAAACAACTATACACTGATGGTCTTTCAACAAGAGTATCTGTGAATAAGCAATATAATATGATATGATTCTCAATATATCCAAGGGTATAACGCAATAATCACTGTATTTTTGGGAGAAGTCTGTAAAAATTGTAGTTCATTTAACAGACCAGATTAATCAGTCCACTATAATAGCTCTCTTAATTCAACTGAAAATAAAAAACTAGTAGTTCATGATATCTCACCGTGAAGTGCAGTTATTGTTTGTATGCATTTACTTGGATAGGTACTTTTATGAGTTACCTATATTGTTTCATCAATTTGTTCATTCAATCTACCATATATACCATAATTATACGCTGAAAAAACTTGTTCTAGGCGATTTGATAAAATCTGTACTATGTGTACCTGTAGTAACGCCAGATGGTGATTGTTATGCTGTGATTGAACTGTATCGAGAAGTAAGTCAGCCGCCATTCACCAAAGACGATCTGAAGATATCCATTGTGGTGACAGGTTGGATGGGTGCTGCTATCCATCAAAACCATCTCCGACTGACGCTCCAGAAACAACAAGAATTGAACGACTACCTCCTAGATTTGACCAAGTGCTATTTCGCAGAAACTGTGGCTATTGAAAAAATGATAACTGAAATTGTCGTAAGGAATTTAATATTGTAACGGTTTGTGCTAGGTATTTTTCTTTATTGCATGATCATAATTTTCTCACCAATCATAGTGGAAGATTGCAGGTTCATACTAATGGCGATCAATTTCCTTTTTTAGTGCTTATTCGTCTTGTCATTTTAAAGGATGATGTACACCTTGCGTCTACTCTCACAAGTTCAAGTTGTCATCTTATCAGTTTATTCTCGCATATTCACAAAATTAACGTTACATGTAAGAGTCAGAATTATAATAAATCTAACAGTTCATCCTTGATGCTTACCAAAAATTATGTCAAAATAATGAAATAGGGTCAATTACTCTCAGAAATTATTTGGAGTCAAATAACTGAAGGTGCTCAAACCATTTACTGCGTTGGTGGTGGAGTGCGTTGAGGCGCTGGCCTTTACTCCGTATCATCACTAAATGTGACAGATACACCCGGGTGGTGGACATGCACGCATGGTGCCACAACTTACCGACAGTGATGATCACGTACAAAAACTTTCAGAAATTTTTTTACCATAAACATGATGCAAACAAGACAAATACACAACATTCGCAGAAAACAGGGGCTTATATACGAATACACTGATATCTTCAGAGAACAGCCGGATTTACCGGACGAAGACTAAAACCCCGCCCCCTTTGACATTCTGTAGCCAATAACAACCCTAGCACCACCCACCTGATCCTATTGGCGGGGCGTGGTCGGCCCGGCTGCTGCAATAGAGAAATTTAAGTTACAGACTGGATCGAGGCTCCCACCCCCCCTCATCCTACTCCAACCTCTGCCCTTCCCTTCCTTCCCGCGACGACAACAACATGAACTTAAAGGTTTTTTACAAATTTTCCTTTGACCACAGACAACTCTTTCATGGCATTAAGTCGAAAACATCGGTAATAATTAGTAAAAGGGCAGCGCCCTAGGAAGTAGTTGAACTCTGAGCCTGAATCATAGGATAGGTATATCGCGTTAAAAAGCTATAAGGTCCCCGTCTACCTTACTCATACAAGTCTCAATGAGACTGCGGGGGTTGCTTTGCAACTAAGTTGATGGTCAAAATAGTATAATAGTATATTATTAAGAATAGTCACCAGTACACACCAAGCAACCTAACCAAAATCGACATGACAACGTATTTTGCGTTTGAAGAGAAATTTTTGTTAGTGCTTAATAATACATTGAGACCGAGTGAGAAGCACAATAAATTTTATACAAACGAGTTTGAATACACTAATTGGTAAATTTAGCAAGGTCACAAGAACCTGGGTCACTAAGCTGTGAAAAAATGATACCTAGTGTCAGACTGATATAATACAAATTATCTATATATCTACATAAGACCGATGAAAGGGCTTATAATAAAAATCTGAGCCATTTGATAATTCTTTTGTATAATGATCTGTACATTCAATTGAAAATCAGATGCATTTCTTATTAATTTCCTTGGGAATTGTATCGAAGAATAAGCACTCATCATATCTCTTATCATTATTTTCATCCATTATTCATGTAAGTAACCCAAAATAACCAATCGCCGTTATATATGTGTAATAATAACTTCATGAACTTGTATCATATAAAATATTCATATATTTGAAGGTAGGATGGATGAATGGTGTCTTCAGTGCCCCCTACGGCAGTATTTTGTGTCTTCAGCCTCACTTGTCAGATAATGTGAATAAGCTGGAATCTCAACTGAGGGCTCCCATTCATCCATCTTATCACTGGACACGCTCCAAGATTTGGCTAGATATTGTAAGACGACTCATGTTATCGATTGACAACTGGACTGGTGCAACTGATGAGGCTTGGCGAGCCGAAACAGTTGTTTGTCAATCATACAAGCATTTGATGTGATATATTCAGATCCAATTTGACTTTCTAGAAATTTGCCAAATCCACGTTAGGAGCGGAGAGAGGTACTTTTTTCATAATCGATGAGGAAAGCGATGACCTGGTAGCGGAAGTGTTCGAAGAAGGCATAGGTGTGGACGATACGATGCATCGCAAAAATGTCAAAGTGCGCCTGTCAAAAGACAGAAGTATAGCAGGTCTGGTCGCCAGGACTGGCGCTACGGTGAATATTCGAGATGCTTATAATGACCCCAGGTTTTTTACTGAAGTGGACGAAAAAACTGGCTTCATCACTAGATCGATTCTATGCATGCCAATTGTCAGCGTCGATAATATGTTAGGTATGACATAATGTATAGTTTGTTAATTTTGAATTGCATTTTCTTGGAATAATGAAACTAGATAAAATTTAAAGAGTAATTCGTACCATACAGCACATCTAGTTTGCAACCCAGAGACGAATGAAACATTCTTCGTTACACAGAAACTTGAGTTGTTATGCTATTCAAAAAAAAAAGTGCCAGGAAGTCATTGTCTACAGGTGGATTTATATCATTTTATTTCTGTGATGGGGCATCGATCCTGTTATATGTATAAGTGAAAATGTTATTATATAACTGAGTTAATTCCTACAACATCAACTTGTTTTTTAGTGTTATTTACTATTGTGTACCTTTTTGAAGTGGTCTATACTCGTTTCAAGGTTGAAGAAATTGTAAAAGTTGAATATTTGTTTTGAACATGATGAAACCTCGCATGTTCCACCTAATATTTCCTTATATATGGTGGGGTCGATTCAACCAATTTTAAATTGTTAAATAATATTGATGAATTTAGCTTGGGAGAACATATAAAACTATTTAACATTGTCAGTCGCATATATTATGGTCTGAAGATAGATACTCCAATGAAAATAATGGTTGAATCTGCCACACTTTTCCTTACGGTCCAAAGGTATAGACGCTGTATATTGATGTATATAGGTACCGGTTGTCAACGCATTCTTTAGGGTTTGACAAACCGTGGTTTCCAGAGTTCTGAGGGTATGAAATTCTTTCAATATTTCATGCTTTCATGACTTCAGGGGTTCATCGGAAACGACTCCCAACTTGGGAATTACAAATAGAACACCCTATGAATTTTATATCATTCACCTAGGAAGTTATTGGCATATTCGATAAAAATATAACTATTTTTGAAATATCTTATTCAGAAAATTATTTTTCAGGGGTTGTACAAGTCGTGAATAAAATCAACGGAGTATGTTTTACCCCATCTGACGAGAACTTATTTAAAACCTTTTCGGTATATTGTGCTCTGGCTTTACATTATACAAGACTCCATCAGAAGATGTACAAAACTGATAAGACCAATGTGTGTAATCTAAGATTACTAGGACTGCAACTCAAACCTTGCATCCACGATATGGAATATTTCATGGAGAGACCAGACGTTTCCGAGCCGTACAATTTCAAAGAGTAATAATATATTCTCTAAAATTCTTTCATATGTTCTAACTCGATGTTGAATTTGCAACAAATATACAATGAAATTGTGAATTTTATAGGTCGTTTCAAATTTAAATCATTTAAAGGAGGATAGGGGGGTGTACCATGATCCTGTTACATCCGGTATATACTATTTTTGTATGACCGAATGTTTATACTAATTCATATAAATCAAAACTTCTTATGTTTTATTTTTGTTTGTGATTTCAACACTTCTTCCACTAATGATATATCTTCTTTTGTAAGCTGATGAGGGATTTAAATTGTAGCCCAGTTCTTTCCTTTAATTCAATAATTCCAGGAAATACTCGAATATTATCTATGGTTCAAAATTTCTATTGAGCAAGGGGTAGGTACTTTGACTCAAAAGTTTTTCCCTTTTTCAATTCAAGCCCTTGGCAATTCCTATGTCCAAATATTGGAGAAATTGTCTAATACTGGCATCCTTTTGCCACAGTCTCATAACGAAATCTTCTCAATCACAGGTTTCGCTGGTATGTCACTCCCGAAGTTATCCCAGATATGCCCCAACTTGTTTTAATAATGGCAACAGAAGTGATAGGCGCATCAGAGTTCGACGTGAAATATATGATGCAATTCATTTTGACGGTCAGAAAATGTTATCGGGCCAATCCATATCATAATTTCGAGCATGCATTCAATGTAGGCCACTGTATGTTCAACATTTTGATTAGGAACATGAAGAAGTTCAGCCAACTAGAGGTATGCATTCTGTAGCATCGATCGATAATAATTATTGTTCATCCTTATTTTTTAGATAAAATCTTTATTGATCGCCGCACTCTGTCACGATCTTGATCATGGTGGATTCACGAACAATTTTTTACAACTGACTGATGATACACTGGCTCAGCTGTATGATGAATCACCTTTGGAAAATCATCATTACCGAGTAGCGATGACAATTTTAAACGCGAGTGTGTCACTAAGCCGAAATTATTTAAACCGAATTGTTACATATTTTTAGGACTGTCCAATTTATCCAAGAATATCAAGCAAAGTTTTTCAACAAATTTCCAAGGAAATGAAGGAAGCAATTTTAGCAACTGACTTGGCAGCTTATTTCAAATTCCGCGTCAAGTTGATACAGCTGACAAACGAGAAACTACTAGATTTTTCTAATTTGAGACATCGTACTTTAGTAAAGGCTATCATGATGACGAGTTGTGATCTGTCGGGAAATTGCAAGCCATTTTTGGTCGCTAAAAATATATGTGATAACGTTTATAGTAGGTTTATTAGAAACCAGTGTCGTTTATACGTCCATGTTAAAAATGTGTTCATTTATTTCCACAGAAGAATTTTATAACCAAGGAGATTTGGAGAAGAACATGGGATTAGTACCATTGTCTCTAATGGATCGAGAAAAATCTCAAATGGTACCCGAGGATCAAGTACAATTTTTGAGTGTGATAGTTCTACCATGTGTTGAACTTTTGAAGAACATATTTCCCAACACGAGTGACCTACATACAGAATGTTTGTAAGGAAATGTTCATTTCTATGTATTAGAGACCCTTCGCCAGAAGTAAATTTGCACTGTTTGCAGTCCCCTAGTGAACCGTTGCAGATATAATTCAATGTTCTGCGTGGTATTTACTAGGATAGTAGTTATTTTTTGCTCGTTGTTTACCAGACATTCAAATTCAAACTTGTTCATATTTTCAATGGGATTACTCTCTTTCTCATGAAGTACATATAGTTGAGTAAATAGTATAATTATAGGTTTTGCATTGATTTAGGGAAAATTCATCTAGTTTCGGATTCTGACGGAGATTCAAGAGTCTATTGTATAAAAGTCCTGTTGTATAGGATGAATCAGAACTCTGATCCTTCCTGTATTCGTTTCAACTAATTATCAATCGCTAGTGAATAAAAAGTGAAGACAGGGAAATGTAAGCCGTTTTGATCAATAATCAATATTTTCAACACGAAACACTTCCTAAAGTTGAGAAATCTCGATTTTACACCGCCATTATCTCTGTAATAATTTCCGCTAGACCCCAAGTGATAGATTGACGAAATCAGCGCTTCAGGGAGTTGATGCTATACTTTTCAATATTATCGACAACGGTACGCAACACTGTAAATATATTTGATCCCATGTTCCGTTCTCCAGAATATAGTATGAAGTGCCAGTCGAATCGTATCGTTCATCCCGTGGGAAGTCAGAGGTAAAGCTGTGACTTGTCCAGAAATGTCACCTACCATCTTCTGAACAAGAATCCACTCGTCAAAAAATCGTCCTATTCGTTTGGGGTGTAGGGTGGTGGTTTTGGATATTTTTTTTTATTTGCGCAAAATATACATTCAGTTCAATAGTTTCACTATGTTCTGGTGTGTCGATGAAGTCATTTTTTGATATCCGACAATACCATATTACGATGTATGGGCAAGTTTCACAAAGCGACTGGTTTTAGGAAATTATAATTCCATTCATAAATGAGGGTGATATAAAATACAGAAATATTTTAATTCAGGCCGCACGGGCGAATGCTTTGCGCCGGTTTCGTACCCCGATACGCTCCGCTACACCCGCGGCAGCCCTGGTTTCATTTAGTTATTCACTGCATGACAACCGTGTTGTGTCTCATGACTGAATAATCAATGTTAAGCCAAAATAATTATATTCATTACAAATTCATCATGAAACATAATTTGCCCGAGATATAGAATGGAAACTCCCTCTCAAGTTCAGACAAGGAGCTCGATTACATTTTGAAATTGAAGCCGTACTTCTCAGCAAAATATAAATCTATAAAAATTGGTCATCTTCCCAATACAATGGAACGAATGAAAAAATTCGAAACTTCTGATATGTTCGAGGTATATCAATCAATTTACTGGCACATGCAGGAACTGTTTATCTAGTACCACGAGGAGAAATAATATTGACAAATTGAGGCAGGAGTGTTAGACTATAATAAGATAAATAAGGGAATAAAATAAATTCCAACCAGAAAAAAATCAAACTTGTATCAAAACAAAATGAAAGGGTATTGAAGAGAATTCCATCGAATGACTTGATTTCAAAGTGTTTTAATATACCATACATGGTATCGAATTCG